>PVIW01014375.1:0-23699 GCA_004026585.1 Noctilio leporinus | reverse complement strand
TAAAAGCATCAAGAGAGAAACGACAAATAACATATAAAGGGGCTCCAATAAGGCTATCAAATGATTATTCAACAGAAACAATTCAAGCCAGAAGGGAATGGCAAAAAGTATTTCAAGTCATGGTAAACAAAGGCCTGCAACCAAGAATACTCTACCCAGCAAGGCTCTCATTCAAGATAGAAGGAGAAATAAGGAGCTTTCCAGACAAAAAAAAAGACTGAGAGAATACATCTCTACCAAACCAGCATTGCAAGAAATGCTAAAGGGTCTGCTCTAAAAATAAGTAAACAAATAAAATGAAGAAACAGAGAAAGCCAAAGAGGAATACAGACACAAAGGGAGAAAATGGCAATGAATAAGTATCAATCAATAATAACCTTAAATGTAAATGGATTAAACGCACCAATCAAAAGACACAGGGTAGCCGAATGGATAAGACAACATGACCCACATATATGCTGTCTTCAAGAGACCCACCTCAGAACAAAAGATCGACACAGATTGACAGTGAAGGGATGGAAAATATATATATATATATATATATATATATATATATATATATATATCAAGCAAATGGACATGAAAAAAAAAAGCTGGAGTAGCAATACTGATTTCAGACAAAATAGATTTTACAATGAAGGCAATAAAAGGGACAAAGATGGACATTTCATAATACTTAAGGGAACAATCCATCAAGAAGAAATAACTCTGATAAACATACACGCACCCAACATAGGGGCTCCGAAATATATAAGGAAAATCTTGGAAGACTTTAAGAAAGACATAGACAGCAACACACTAATAGTACGGGATTTTAATACCCCACTATCAATAATGGACAGATCTTCCAAACAAAAAATCCCCAGAGATGTTGTGGCATTGAACAACACTCTAGAGGAAATGGACCTAACTGATGTATACAGAATCTTTTACCCCAAAGAAGCAAAATACACATTCTTTTCAAATGCACATGGATCATTCTCCAAGATAGACCACATGGTATGTCACAAGACAAGCCTCCACAAATACAGGAATATTGAAATCATACAAAGTATCTTCTCAGGTCACAATGGCTTGAAACTAGAAACCAATCTCAAGGGAAAAAAACAAAAATTCTCTAACTCCTGGAGACTGAATAACATGCTTTTAAGCAATGAAGGGGTTAACAATAAAATCAAAAATGAAATCAAAAAGTTCCTGGAAACAAATGACAATGAACACACAACAGCCCAAAACCTATGGGATACAGCAAAGGCAGTTCTCAGGGGGAAATTTATAGCAATACAGGCCTTCCAAAAAAGGTTACAAGAAGTTTATAAAAACAACCTAACCACAAAGCTGCAAGAACTAGAGGAGCAACAACAAAGCCCAGAGCAAGTAGAAGGAAGGAAATCATCAAGATCAGAGCAGAACTAAATAACTCAGAGATTCAAACTACAATTCAAAGAATTGACAGGACCAGGAGCTGGTTCTTTGAAAAAATAAACAAAATTGACAAGCCCTTATCCAGACTCATGAAAAAAAAAAAAAAGAGAGAGGACCTCAATAAACAGAATCAGAACTGAAAGAGGGGAAATCACAACTGATACCTCAGAAATACAAAAGATTGTAAGAAATTACTACAAACAACTATATGACAAAAAATATGACAACCTCGATGAAATGGACACATTTCTCGAAAGGAATAATCTACCAAAACTGAACCCAGAAGAAGCAGAAAGCCTGAATAGGCCAATAACAACTAGTGAAATTAAAGTCATCCAAAATCTCCTAAAGCACAAAAGCCCTGGACCAGATGGCTACACAGGTGAATTTTACCAAACATTTAAAGAAGAACTAACTCCTATCCTCCTCAAACTCTACCAAAAAATTCAGGAAGAGGGAAGACTCCCAAACTCTTTCTCTGAAGCCAATATTATTCTAATCCCAAAACCAGGGCAAGATACAACTAAGAAAGAAAGCTACAGGCCAATATCTCTGATGAACATAGATGCTAAAATTCTCAACAAAATATTGGCCAATCGGATTCAGCAGTATATTACAAAGATCATACACCATGATCAGGTGGGCAAGGATGGTACAACATTCATAAATCAATAAATGTAATACACCACATCAACAAATTGAAAGATAAAACCCGTATGATCATATCAATAGATGCTGAAAAAGCATTTGATAAAGTGCAGCAACCATTTATGATCAAAACCCTCAGCAAAATGGGAATAGAGGGAGCATACCTCAACATCATAAAGGCCATCTATGACAAACCTGAAGCCAACATCATACTTAACGGACGAAAACTGAAAGTTTCCCCCCTAAGATCAGGAACGAGACAAGGCTGTCCACTTTCTCCACTTCTATTCAACATTGTCTTGGAAGTTCTAGCTATAGCCATCAGAGAAGAAAAAGGAATCAAAGGTATCCAAATTGGAAAGGGGGAAGTCAAACTGTCATTATTTGCAGATGATATGATAGTGTACACACAAAACCCGATGGGCTCCACCAAAAACTTACTCAACCTAATAAGCAAATTTAGCAAAATAGCTGGGTATAAAGTCAATAACCAGAAATCAAAAGCATTTTTGTATACCAATAATGAAACAACAGAAATAGAAGCGAAAAAACAAATCCCATTTACCATAGCAACAAGAAAAAGAAAGTACCTAGGAATCAACTTAACTAAGGAGGTAAAAGACCTGTACTCAGAAAACTACAGAACAATGAAGGAAGAAATCAAGGAAGACACAAATAAATGGAAGCATATACCATGTTCATGGATGGGAAGAATTAACATCATGAAAATGTCCATACTACCCAAAGCAATCTACATATTCAATGCAATCCCAATTAAAATACCAATGACAGACTTCACAGAAATAGAAAAAATACTTCAAAAATTTATATGGAGCCAAAAACGCCCACGAATAGCCACCGCAATCTTGAGAAAGAAGAACAAGGTAGGAGGAATCACAATACCGGACTTCAAACAATACTACAAGGCTACTATCATCAAAACAGCCTGCTACTGGCATAAGAATAGACATATAGATCAATGGAACAGAATAGAGAGCCCAGAAATTAACCCAGGACTCTATGGTCAACTCATATTTGACAAAGGGGGAAGGAACATCCAATGGAGTAAAAACAGTCTCTTCAACAAATGGTGTTGGGAGAACTGGTCAGCAACATGCAAAATGATAAAACTAGACCACCTACTTACACCATACACCAAAATAAACTCAAGATGGATAAAGGATTTAAACATAAGCAGTGCCACCATAAAGGTCCTGGAGAAAAATATAGGCAGTACACTTTCGGATATCCTACGCAAAAATATATTTACTGATACTTCACCAAGGGCAAGGGAAATCAAAGAACGAATCAACAAATGGGACTATATCAAATTGAAAAGTTTCTGTTCAGCTAAAGAAAATATCAGCAAAATTCAAAGGGAACCAACTGTATGGGAAAACATAATTGCCAATGATACCTCAGACAAGGGTCCAATCTCCAAAATATATAAAGAACTAATGCGACTCAACACCAGGGAGACAGTCAGCCCGATTGAAAAATGGGCAAAGGACCTGAACAGACAACTCACTGAGGAAGATATACAAAGGGTCCAGAGGCATATGAAAGAATGCTCAACATCATTAGTCATCAGAGAGATGCAAATTAAAACCACAATAAGATACTACCTCACACCTGTCAGAATTGAAATCATCAACAGATCAACAAACAACAAGTGTTGGCGAGGATGTGGGGCAAAGGGAACCCTCATGCACTGTTGGTGGGAATGTAGGCTGGTGCAGCCACTGTGGAATACAGTATGGGGTTTCCTAAAAAACTAAAAATGGAACTGCCATTTGATCCAGCGACTCCATTACTTGGGCTATACCCAAAGAATCCTGAAACACAAGAACCTATGTACACCTATGCTCATAGCAGCACTATTTACAATAGCCAAGTGCTGGAAACAGCCTAAGTGCCCATCAGTGGATGATTGGCTCAAAAAGCCTTGGTACATTTACACAATGGAATTCTATATAGCAGAAAGAAAGAAGGAACTTGTACCCTTTGTAACAACATGGATGGAACTGGAGAATATTATGCTTAGTGAAATAAGCTAGTCAGTGAAGGGCAAATACCATATGATCTCACCCATTACAGTACAATAATGAACAAAACTAACAACAAGCAAAACGGAACCAAATATAGGAATACAGTGAATAAGCCGTCAGTGGTCAGGGGGAAAGGGGTTGGGGGGAGGGGGGAGGGAGAGGCAAGGAAGGGGAGCAGCTTAGACAAGAACTTAGTATAAAGGAACCATGGACATAGACAACAGGTGGGATTGACTTTGGGGGGAATGGGTGGGTGGGAAGGGGGACAGAAGGGAGCGAAAAGGGGATGGATGTAATACAACAATAAAATTTTAAAAAATTAATAAAAAAAGGAGAAACATTAAGAGGCTATGTGAAATGAAGAACAGAAAATAACAAAAAACCCACGAATTTTGAAGATGAGTAAGGTGAAATTCATGGGAGTTCTCTTTTTGGATCTGCCTCTGGTTTTTCATCAGCTCAGCTCAAGGTCTGGGGTGAGTTATCCAATTTCTGACAACAACACCCATATCACTTTCGAGTGCCCATATAGCACAGGAGGCAAACACAAGGCCCACGGACCGAATCTGAGCCTCCACCTTGTTTTATCTGGTCTGGCACCTTGGGCCCCAGCACCTTTTGTTTCTACCCAGCTCACTTAACTATTAAGGAGTATTACCTTAACAGTTCTAAAATTACATTCGGCCCTTTGAAGGCAACTGTGAAACTAGTGTGGCCGCTGATGAAAATTAGTTTGACAGCGCCTCTAGGGCTGAGAGGAAGTTTCTGTTTTGATCACAAAGAAAGGGTCTCCAGATGGTCACTGGGAGGCACTATTCAGTCTTTTGGGAAAATTCTGGGTGTTTTCCCCCTGGCCTCTGCCCCACACATCTTGTTCTACACCAGCTTATTTCCAATAATGTCATTTCTGATTAAGTAGCAGTCTGTTTCACAGTGGGTGGGGATTGACAATCTGTGTAAGAGGGTCAGCTCCCTCCTGCTTGGTGGTGAAGGTGGTTCTGTGTGTGAGCCATGTCCCGGCTGGGCAAGGCCCTGAACCCCTCTTGCTACACTGCTTTCTGATCTCCTTGCTTCCCTGGCCTCAGTGGAATAGGGCTCTGGGAACCAGTGCATTTGTCTCCCTGGGAGAAGTTCAAAATGTGCCCTCTAGGCATTTTCCTTGCTGTCTTTCTCTTGCAGAAATGCACTGGGCAAGGTTCTAGAGCCTGCCAACTTGCTTTGCAGAGCTTCCCCGCTCCAGCAGGAGTTGGGGGGGGGGGGGGTCTCTGCCTGGCTTTCATTAACCTCAGGAGCACAGTTCTCAGCCCACTGCCCTTGAAGTGTACAGAGGCCCACACTCTCCATCCACACATCTATACCAGGCTGGTGCTGACAGAGCCCCTTGCTGTACACCTTTCTGATCAACCTTCCCAGTTATACTGAACGGAAGCAAATTGTACCCTCAGTGCTTTCCTCCTGCTGGCAAGGCAGCTGTGCATGCCTTTTCAAAATTCTCCCTGGGCACTCCCACTGCAGCACCGAGTCACTGTTAGGCCTTTTCTGTACAGGCCACCTCTCCAAAAACTCAAAAGCTTCTCATTGTTATGGCTGGCCACAGCCAGCCTCCTCCACTAGACCCAAGAACAGAGTATCCCCGTCTCTCTCTGGCTCTCTTCTAGTTGGTGTTGGCTGCTACAGCCATGGGTGTGTTGCTCACTGTGTGTGTGCATGTGTGTGTGTGTAGCCTGGATTTTTCCAACTCTGTGTATCCAAGTCCGGGTCTGGGCCTGAGGATTCCCTGCCCTGGCAGGGAAGGGAACTACAAAGCTATGATCTCTGACCAGACTCTCTTCAGATGCAGGCACCAGGGACTCACTCCCACCACATCTGCTGGTGCCATGTCTATAAAATCCCCTTACTACCCATTGCGAAGTGTCTTCTGTACTCCTTGGTTTCCACGCTTCATATCAGCTAAGATTTCATTGAATGTTTTTTTTTGTTTTTTTTTTTTTAATTTGGGGGGTGGGGGATAGCCAAGGGTCCAAGCTGGGTGCAAAAGCAAGAGGACTCTGCTTCAAATTACTTGGTCACCATCTTCCAGCTGGTTTTTGTCTTTATTCATGCTGTTAAACATCCTTATAATCATTACTTTGAACTCAATATATCTGTTAACTTGTTTGCCTCTATTTCATTTACTTCTTCATCTGGAAAATTCTCTTGTTCTTTCATTTGGAGCCTTTTTTTTTTTTATCTCCCCATTTTGGCTTCCTCTTTGTTTTTTTTCTAGGTATTAGATAGATCTTTGGAAACTCTGGTGAAGGCCTACATCACATGCTGCCTGTGATTGGCCCTTGGATACCTGTTTGGTGTTATCAGCGATCCACAGATTGTGATTCTCTCTGCTCAGCATAGGTGTGTGTGGGAAAGATCAAGCTGAGCACCAACTGGCTTTTACCAGCACTGGTCCTGTGGGTAGGTTAGCAAAACTCAAAGAACCCAGGGATTTTCCTCTGTCTTTGAGATATCTGTTAGGCTTAGTCACTGAAAAAGCCTCTGGCTATACCCCTCAGCAGGGTTTAAGCTCCACAGGTGGGAAGAGCAGTTCCTAAGGGTGGGGTTATTGCTTTACCTCAGGCTGATGCTGCGTGGAGGGCAATGCTCTGCCCATGAAAAATGGGTTCTGCAGTATGGGGGGATGACTGAGCACATGGATTCCAGTGCCTAACCTTTCAGGTCTCTCCCCAGAGGCACAAACCCCAGACTCTACTTCGAGGCTCTAGTCTACTGTGCTCTCCCTCCACCAGAGCCCAGGGTAAGTGGCTGCAAAGACAAATTTTTTTGTTGGCCCTTTTAAGAGACTGGCTACATTTCTAGCTGTCTCTTGCTGGTGGACAGAAACCCTGCTGCTTTTCACTTATGGGTATTTGTGGGCGTTTCTCCTGGTTTTGGTGCTCTATGCTATGGAACCTGGTTGGATGTTTAGACCCCATGCTTTCCAGGGGAAACTTCCCCATAGCCAAGATATGCCTCCAGAACCTCAGCTGCACCCATGAGAGCCCAGCCAGCCCTCTCACACTTCCACACTTCCTACCAGTCCTGATGTGGCTTCTTAAAGTCCTTGGTATGAGGCTTCTCTCCAGCTAGTCAGGATGATTTTTCTATAATTTAGTTGTAATTAGTTTGGTCCTGGGAGGAGGTTAGTGTAGCTTCCACTTAATCCATCACCACTGGGGATATCCACAAGTGCCTGCCTTGAAGTTAATTTTAAGAATATCATCCAGAAGTAGAAAATTATCTCACATTTACAAAATACATATGTAGACATACATGGGCAGACACAAACAGAATAGTTGGATCTAAAATCTGTTTTTGGAGGACTTTACTACTGTCCTTGACAAGTCAAGTTCCAAATAACCTTCCCCAATTTTCTTCTTTCCTTATCAATAGTTAGAACATGGTATTGTTCAATAAGTCAGGGAAAAGAAGTCAAATCCCAAGGTGATGAAATCCCCATTTTACAGATAAGGAATTCCAGGTTCAGAGAGTCTAGGAATTGATCAAGGCCATATACCCAGTATTTTCTGTTGTACCATATGACCTTGCAGATATTAAAATGAAGAAAATGGCCCTGGCTGGTGTGGCTTAGTGAATTGGTACTTGCCTGCGAACCCAAGGGTCACTGATTCAATTCCCAGTCAGGGCATATAACCAGGTTGCAGGCCAGGTTGCCAGCTAGGTCCCCAGCTGAAGGTAGGTGAGAGGTAACCATACATTGATATTTCTCTCCCTTTTTTCCTCCCTTCCTTACCTTATCTCTAAAAATAATGAATGAAGTCTTTTTTTTTAATGAATAAAATCTTTTAAAAAATAAAGTAGATGCTTAAAAAAATAAATCTCTGATTAATTTTGAGTCAATTTTAATATAAAAGGTGAAGTTTAGTTTGAGGTTTATTTTTTATACTTTTAATTGTATTTTAATA
The DNA here is from genome assembly GCA_004026585.1 of Noctilio leporinus. Classification (NCBI taxonomy): domain Eukaryota; kingdom Metazoa; phylum Chordata; class Mammalia; order Chiroptera; family Noctilionidae; genus Noctilio; species Noctilio leporinus. Next base: position 15,619 of record PVIW01014375.1, on the reverse strand, counting down.
TTAGCAGACCTACAAATTTGAAATCAAGAGAGGAAAATTTTTTCTTTTTTTAAAAGAGTTATTGGACCACCTTGACCAGTGTATAGCTCCACGGGCTGAGGGTCATCCTGCAAAGTGAAAGGTTGCTGGTTTGAGGTACACTATAATTACTTCATAAGTAAAACAAAATTTTTAATGAGCTTGGAAAAGTCAGGAAGCAAGATGAGAAAGGTTTGAAATAGAATGCTCTGTAATTCGGTTTTTTAAAATTGTTTTCTTTTTAAGATTTCATTATATTTAGAGAGAGGAGTAGAGAGAGGCAGAGAAGGAGACATCAATGTATGGTTGTCTTTCACCTGACTCCAGCTACAGACCTGGCTGGAGACCTGGCTTACAACCTGGTTATGTGCCCTGACTGGGAATTGAACCAATAACCTTTGGTTTCGCAGGCCAGTGCCTATCCACTGTTCCACCAGCCAGGGCACATGCTCTGTAGCTCTTTACCATCAAAGACATGACTACATATGTGCATGTGACATAAGAAGGCATCTTAACATCATGTATGACTAAGAACTATGTTTTTAAATATTTTTCTAATCTGCTGTGGCTAGTGTGGCTCGGTGGATTGAGTGCCAGACAGTAAGCCAAAGGGTTGCTGGTTTGATCCTGGAAGTCAGGGCACATGCCTGGGTTGCGGGCCAGGTCCCCAGTGGGGGCATGTGAGAGGCAACTACACATTGATGTTTTTCTCCCTCTCTTTCTCCCCCTCATCCCTTCTCTCTAAAAATAAATAAAAATCTTATTTATTTATAAAAATATTTTATTCATTATTCTTCAGAGAGAGGGGAAAGGAGAGAGGCAGAAAGGGAGAGACATCCATGATGGTTGCCTTTCACCTGCCTCCAACTACGGATCTGGCTGGAGACCTGGCTGGAGACCTGGTTGTTGCCCTGGCTGGGAATAGAACCAGTGACCTTTGGATTCACAGGCCAGCACCTTATCCACTGTGCCACCAGCCAGACAAGCATCTAAAACTTTACATGTGCCAAATCAAGCTCTTGTTTCCCTATCTACTTTATCCTCCACCTGTCTTCATCATCACAGAAAACTATATCTCTAATAATTAAGTTTTTTTGTACCAGGATATTATTTATTATTTATTATTATTCTTAGAGGGGAAGGGAGAGAGGGAGAGAGACATCCATGTATGGTTGCCTTTCACCTGCCTCCAGCCACAGACCTGGCTGGAGACCTGGCTTGCAATCTCATTATGTGCCCTGGCTGGGGAATTGAACAAGATAAAAATCTTTTAAAAAACAAATGTTTCTGGTTTGATTTCTGGTCAGGGCATATACCTAGGTTGTGGGTTCAATCCCTAGTCAACATGCATATGAGAAGGCAACCAACTGATGTTTCTCTTTCTCTTTCTTTCTTCTTCTTCTCTAAAAATCAATAAAATATATCCTTGAATGAAAATTAAAAAAGAAAAAAAATATTTTTCTAATCCTTACTAGAATTCACATTTTTTAGGTTGATTTGTTCCTCTTAGGAGATGACAAATATTATATAGTCTCAATAGGCCAATGATTTTTGGGGGGATCAAACTATTAAACAACTTCACTTGTTCTCTACAAGAAATTGTTTTTAAAGCCCTGGCTGGTGGCTTAGTAGATAAGACACTGTCCTGTGAACCCAAAGGTCACTGGTTCGATTCCCAGCCAGGGCACATAACCAGGTTGCAAGCTAAGGCCTCCCGTGGTGTTTTTGGAACACATGTTTCATTCTAATTCAAACAATTTCACTTTTGTGCTTCATGTAATGGCCTTCCTTGAGCTGGAAATGGTTAAGCCAATGTTTCTGGGAAAATATGAAGATAAGCCGTAAAGGGCCAGATTGGTAAAAATCCTGAGGACATCCCACTGAGACATCTGGAGAAAGAAACTGAAAACAACAAAAAGCTTATGTGAAACAGAATTGACTTTGAAATATAAAACTCATCAGTAGCACTTGTTAATTAATTGTTTATTCTTTCTTGAGGCATTTTAGTTCACAGGATTCCATGTTTCTGGCTCTCTCCTCCCCAAGGCTTCTTATTATTTTTTGCTCAATGCTGAAAATTTCTCCCATCCATAAACCTCGAAAAGTCTCTAGGTTCAGTCCTTAAATTTACTCATTTTTATATCTTTATTTTTGTTCAATCTCATTCAGTCTCTTGGTTTGAAATAACCAATTTTATTTCTAATTCTCACCTCTTTAAAATTTCACTCTTGTATATTCAACCACCTACTCAGCATCTCCATTTGGATATTTAACAAGCATCTAAAACTTTACATGTGCCAAATCAAGCTCTTGTTTCCCTATCTACTTTATCCTCCGCCTGTCTTCATCATCACAGAAAACAATATCTCTAATAATTAAGTGTTTTTGTACCAGGATATTATAATTATCTTTGACTCCACCTTCTTATATGCCATATCCGTTCATCAGCAAATTCTATTGGCTCTTCCTTGGAAAATGCCTAGAACTCAATTACTATCTATTACCTTTATCAACCTTCACCAGTACCATCACTTGCAAGCACTATTACACCAGCTATCTAACTAGTCTTCCTGCTTCCAACTTGGTCTCCTATAATCTGCTCTTCACAGGCCACCAGAGTGATTCTTTTAACATGTAAATCATATCATATTATTTCTTTGCTTGCCAGTTGTTTCCCATACCACTTAGGATAAGATGCCAAGTCCTTTCCACAGCCTCCAAGACCCTACATGATGGCCCTTGGATACTTTATTTTTGTCATCTCCTAGTTTTATCCTCCTAACCTATTCCACATTTGTCCCATTAACCACCTCATTGTCCCTGGATATGCCAAGCACACTCCCACCTCAAGGCATTTGCACTAGAAAAAGTTCTTCCCCTAGAAATCCACACAGCTATCTCTGCCTTAAAATTTAATCTGTGTTACCTATTAGAGCTGACTTCCTTGTTCTCTCAATAAAACATTACTCCCTGAAATTTTACTCTCTATCCCTGTAGTAAAATAATCTTTATTATTTTTTCCCATAGGCTTTACAATACCTAAGGATAATAAGAAGAGAGACTTTGTTTTTTCACCAATCTATTCTCAGCAACTACATGCCTGGTACATAGCAGGTCCTGAATACATGTGTTGAATAAAAGAACAAGTGTCCTGAACAATAGAAGTTGAGTAATTATGAATGATATTCAGCATTTTCTTCTTTTCATTTGGACAGGAAAATTGGCAACAGAAAAGGAGTGGGATTTGTTGGGACCTCAAGATACCATCTTCTGTGAGACTGGTAAAATGGCAGTGTAGAATGTGAGGAAAGATTCATCAATTCTACAGGGGTGAGAGAAAGTCTATAAAGAATAGAATGCACCCTGGTTGGTAGCTCAGTGGATAAGGCGCCAGCCTGCAAACCCAAAGGTCACTGGTTCGATTCCCAGCCAGAGCACATAACCAGGTTGCAAGCCAGGTCTCCAGCCAGGTCCGTAGCTAGAGGCAGGTGAAAGGCAACCATACATTGATGTTTCTCTCCCTCTCTGCCTCTCTCCCTTCCCCTCTCTCTTGAAATAATAAATAAAATCTTAAAAAATAAAGAAAGAAAGAATAGAATGCTTGTCTTTCCAGGAGAAAATGTGTAGTCATCTCACGGTGAAAAATGGTTGTTCGTTGAAAGCAAACAGTATGTTACAACTAACTTAATTTTAAAAATAGCTTTTCCAATAGTCATTTTGTTTTCAAACACCCATCATTAGAATATGTTGTGTAGCCCTGGCTGGTGGCACAGTGGATAAGGCACCAGCCTGAGAACCCAGAGGTCGCTGGTTCGATTCCCGGTCAGGGCACATAACCAGGTTGCAAGCCAGGTCTCCAGCTGGAGGCAGGTAAAAGGCACATTGATGTCTCTTTCTCTCCCTCTCTGCCTCTCTCCTTTCCCCTCTCTCTGAAAATAATAAACTCTTTTTAAAAAATAATAAAAAGAACATGTTGTGTAAAAGTGAACATGTGACAAATGTAGCTTTCGCTTTTCTTATGATATAATTTTGGCACTCAGTCATCATCTAAGTAAAGAAATGAAGCACGAAAATAAGTATGAAATAGAGAACTTTAAATCTGAAGCTAAAAAAAAAACAAACCCAAGACCATTTTTGATACCTTTACCACTAATGTATTTTAATCAAAATTTGACCAAATGTTTGGACATCTTCTGTAGAATATTGGAACTTTTTTTCAACTTATTCTGCAATATTTATATTAGTGTTTTAAAAAATGCCCCTGGGGATGCACATAAATGATTCCTCTCTTGCCTGGTTACATGGTTGTAGTCTCATGATTATCATTTTCTATTGAACTATCTCACTTATTTCCTGTTACATTATCTGGCTCTTGAGTCATTCACTGGACTTTCCTAAAACTGTCCCCAAGCTTTACAAATCACTGCTAAGTCAGATGCCGCATGTCTTTGGGAAAAGGGACTCTGATAAAGAATATCACCCCTTTTCTATTTCCAGAATAGTGTCTGGTGACTACACCCTCACATGCTGACCCAAACACCCAAAGATCAACCTCAAATACTGTGCTGAGGGGCCCAAGACCAAAACCCTGGTACTCTTCATTTGTCATAAACACAACTTGTATTACCCATTGTATGGTGTGTTGAAAATACAGTTAAAAGACATTTGTTGCCCTGGCTGGTGGCTCAGTGAATAAGGCACCAGCCTGCGAACCCAAAGGTTACGTGTTCAATTCCCAACCAGGGCACAGAACCAGGTTGCAAGCCAGGTCTCCAGCCAGGTCCTTGGCTGGAGGCAGGTGAAAGGCAACCATACATTGATGTCTCCCTCCCTCTCTCTCTAAGAATAATAAATAAAATTAAAAAAAAAAAAAAAAGACATTTGTCTGCCTTCAATTTAAACATGGTTTCTTGGAAATATGCACATAAGGCAACAATCACAATGCAAAGGGCAAGGACTCCAATGAGCAAAGTGTAATGGGGCTATCAGAGCACAGAGTCGTTCCGATGTAGGGTCCACCACTGCAGGTCATTTCATTTTTAGGATTCATACTCTCTTCACCTCTAAAATTAGAATAAAACTACCTTTTTGTGCCTAGGTCATAGGTTGTGGCAGGGGCAAAACTATCAATAGTTTGTATTTCTAAAGAGCTATACTAGAGTGACTACAAGGCCTATGGGGTGGCAGCAAAGGGAATAAATAGTCCTATAATAGGTGTCCTGTGTGAAATTCATATATCAAGTTGACACTAGAAATGGAAAGTATATTGGAGGAAGCTGCCACCATGTGATGCTGACAAACTGTGAGTAACTCTGATTTCTTGTAAACAATCAATGTTGACTCCATAGTGAAGCTGGGGAAATGTATATAGAGTTACTTTTAGTAAAAACTCCCAAAAGGAACTCATAGGACATGGGTATGAGGGATTAGTGAGTATTAGAAACATTCAGTTTCAGTGTAACAGCAGAGAAACTTTATTTCTTCAAAATGGCCATTTCTCCTTCCCTTTGGATTCAAACAGTGATTCACCTGCCTCCCTCTTTTCTTGCATGACCACTCCCTTAATCATTAAGCTCTGAGGATATTAGGTTTTGGTCAGCATCAAGGAGTCTCAGAACAAAGCCCCAGGTCTGTTGGCCAGCGAAGTAGAGTTTTGGTAAACTAAAGAAAATAGACCCAGCAAAGCAGAATGACTGCACTGACCATATCCTTGTAAAACTGTTGAATGACACTATAGCTGATGTCAGGACCAGATGCAATGGTCAACTATTCCCTACCTTGGCTCTGGCCAAATCAGTAGAGTCCACAACCTTAACTCCCTTGATCACCTGTGGATTTAGGGACTCATCAGCTTGGACCTTGCCAGTATGCTCCACCAGATGTCTTGGGAGGCAGAGGCAGATGGCGTCTATGACTGGGAGTCCCTGTACAGCAGCACCTTTGTTTGCAACAGACTGACAGTGACCGGAGGGGAGGGGGAGGGGGAGGGGGCAAAAGGTGAAGGGAAGGGTTTAGTCAAGGAACTAGTATAGGTAAATGATCCATGGACAGGGACAATCGGGTGGGGATTGACTGTGGGAGAGGGGATGGGGTGGGTCAGCAGAGGAGAGCAACTGGGGGGAAATGGGACAATTGTAATATAATTACAATAAAATAAGAAAAGAAAGAAACAAGCGATTTTGGAAAATATCTGAATTTAGAATCCGTTCTGGCTTTGAAAATCAAAGGCATCTTCTGGTAAAGTTTCACTGGTGAAACAACCCTTTCTTGGATTTGGGGAAACTTAGCAGGGGTAGAAAAGGTATGGACTCCTGCGGATCTTAATAGGTTTGAAGTTGATTTTGCTAGTCTTTCTCGGGGAGTCAGTGGGAATTAAGAGGGAGATAATTTCTTAAAACACCTTGCTAGTTTGTTTGATCTTGTAACTAGGTAAAGGAGAAATTTTGTTTGCTACTTTATTTAAAATTATATTTGTTATTTGTTAGTCTGAGTCTCCTTTTGTGGGAAGGGGGCCAATTCTGATTGCATTTCAGCCAACCTTAAAGCCGTGGGCAGTGGAAGCTAGACCTGGTCTAGCTGTTCACTTTATCTCGGCTGCCCTGAGCAGACCCTGTGCTTGCCCCCAGTGATGGGATGAAACCCCAGGTCCCAGGTGTAGTGGGAAGTTTGGGCCACCCAGTTCATCTTAACTGCCTTGTTTGTTGTGCCTTCATATTTTATCTGAATACTGAAACTGTAGTGTGGGCCACAACCCCGCAAAAGGAATCCTAAAGAACAGCATCTGCTTCTCATATGCAAAAGGGAGCTCAATTTGGTCAGAAAAATGCTGCCGTCTAAAAAGGGCAATGTCCTTTAAGACAAATTAGGAGGGCAGGACAAAAATGGCCAACCAGTATTTTCCACCTCAGACTTCCTTAACTGAAAAAGTACTGAACCAGCTAAACATAAAGGACTCTTCAAGGGTGGAAAAAATCTCTTTGCCTCTATCTATACCTCCCATAACCTGGTGTGGATAGACATTCAGTAAATGCTGAATATTCTACCTAGAGCTGAGAAGTAGTAGACCATTGTGAAAAAAGCCAATGAAGAGGCTAATGAGAATTCTCAAAACCCGATTAGAGCCGAAGCTGCTGTGGCCACCTCACAACCAACTTCCACTGGAACGTTAAGGACAGGGATTAACCAAAATTTGAACATCATAGACAATGTGTCCCTGCCAGATAAAGATAGAGATTACCTAAACAAAAGAATTTCAGGACTTCCATCCAAGATGAAGGCATAGGTAGACATGCTTCACCTCCTTCCACAACCATAAGAAGGATTACATCTACCTTGAAAAACAACAAAACAACAACAACCAGAACTACCAGAAAACTGAATTGCACGGAAGTCCAACAAACAAAGATATAAGAAGTAATACTCATCCGGATGTGTAGGAGGGGCAGAGACAGGGAGTCATGGGGGAGAGGAGACTCAGTGTTATTGGTGGTGGTGGCAGCCAGGCAGTCACACATGATAAAAACCAAGAGGGACATCTGGAGAGGGATGCTGGTCCCAGGCCAAACCACACAGCTCATGTTTCCAACACTGGAAAAATAAAGCTTCATTGTCTCTGGCTATGAAAACCAGTGGAGGTTGGGACAGTGGACTCAGGACACTGTCTTCCGCAACATTGGGGGCTCCCTGTTAGCTCTCAGGGAGATATACATATGGAGAGAGAGATGATTCCTAGAGCTAGTGATTTAAAACTAAATTTAATCAAAGTCAAAAGGACCCTCATTTTCAAGTGAGCACCGACTTCACGGTGACCCCAGCACCAGATTGACTTGCATAGCCCTTGATGCCTTTCTCAAACTCAGGGCCCTGACTCACGGTGGTGCCTGCTGACTCTTGCAACCCTACGTGGCTCTAATAATACCAGGCTCCGGAGAACGCAGGTCCCTGGCCCACCACAGAGCGGGCCATCTCCACTGGCCCCAGGAGCTCCCACAAGCCTGAGTGGCTACAGAGGGCCCAGGCTCCCAACCAGTTTGCTCATGCTGGTCCTTTGGAGAGGGGACTACTTCTATCACAGGGGTTTGTAGATTGAGGAGAGCAGCATTTTTTTGGTCACATCCATGTAAAGGATCAAAAATGTCTCCAATTCAGAAATCATTATACATATGCTGTATCAGGGGCATAATGGTTTACCTTATTGGTCCTCACAGTGCCATGGTTAGGCAAATAATTTATTTAGGCTCCAGAGGAATGGACCTGAAATTTATTAAACCACAAGGGTGGGGAATCCATTGTTTTGGGCCAATCTTCATTTTCTGGTACTGGTCACTGGATAGGTCACTGTCCAGTTTCAAGCAGTGATTTACCATCAGGGAAAGAGTCTGAGGGCGGGATTGAAAGAGCGGGAGATGCAGCTCCAACTTTGTGTTCTAAAGACATCACCCCCACAGACATAATGGCTTGACTTAGAGTCGACTCAGCCCCCCAGTCTTGGGTGGGTATCTGCTCATTTTAGCCTCATTTGGATTAGTCAGGATGATTTCTGCCTGGGTAACTGAGGTAGAGGCATGCCATTCAAAAACACACCATTCCAAACAAAAGCCCACCATGAGGCAGCTCCCCCCAGCCTCCACCCCTAGCTGCCCTAGACTTAGGCAACTATCAGGAGATGGCAACTGGCCAATCGCCAACCTGCGGGAGGCAACCAAGCCTCAGGACTCCTTAAAAACTCACTCTGCCATGACCCTCACTGCTGGTGTCTGACTCCAAGGCCCCAGCCCACTGTGTCACATACTCAGTAAACCATTTTTTAGCCTTTGGCTGCTGGCATATTCTACCTCCGACCACTCCCATAACCTAATGGTAACCAAAAACATATTTTCTTTCATGGGCCTTTAACCTTTCTGAGTGGTGATTCCTCTGAGGATCTAATAGACGCTATGGCTCCTCTTCCAGAAAACAGAACCGGTGCACATTTAAACAAAATTATTCACTTCGTTTCCATAATGTTTACAGATAAAGTAATATTCCTGGGGAAAAAGAAGAAGAGGGCATTAGAGGAATGGAGATGTGGGAGATACCCTTGGTTTCTCCCCCAAATATTGCAGTGTCGATCAGCTGTAATTCAGCAATGGAATCCTTGCTCAACATGCAGGCATGCCTGAGAGATCTGCGCCTTGAAGCATCTAAAGGTGGGCAAACAGGGACAAACGGGAGGGAGCAGGGAGAAGAGCTCAGACAGGCCCTAAGTGCCGCCCTGCAGCCTGGAGTTTGCAGTGGTCTCGGCTCAGTGAGGGGAGAAAGCCAGCTGATGCTCCAGGAGGAGCGGAAAGTCTCAGTGGGCACCGCTGCAGGAGTGAGTGGTGAGCCCTACGGCTGAGATAGCCAAGAACTGTGAGCATGGACATAGGGCGGGAGCTCTGCCGTGACTGTTGGCTGTCAGATGGTGTTTCAAACAAAGGAACAAAGCCATTGACACCCTTAGACTTTCAAATCTCACTTCCCAGTACTCTTGGTGTCCAGTCTCAGCACATACTGTCTGCCCACCTGAGAACTATTACTGCAGAACTGCTATTTCCTTCTGCAACTGATCCCCAGTTTGGGCATGTGGGGTGGGGGGATATCCCACAGAAGTCTGAGGTGGCCATTACCAAGAGAGCAAAACAACCCCCACCCCAAAATGTCAGGGCTGTAAAGCACTCCTGAAAGCAGCGTTGGAGATCAGCTTTGGGATTTCATTGAGCTAAAAGTAAATTGCACCATCTACTGGAAAATAGTAGAAAAACCTCTTCACAGAAATATGCTAGTGACAGTTAATACATAGACACTAGGGCAGAAAAGAAGCCCATCAAATACCATGAATTACTGAAATAGAGAGGAGGCTCCAAAAGAAAATGAAAACATCCAGAATTCAAACTGGAATGCATGGAAATACGTGATATAAATGATAGAAAATTCAAGGCTGCAGTTCTGAAACTACTCGAGGAGATGAGAGAAAATACAGATAGGCAATTTGATACACTCAGAAAATTAATTAATGAATAAAACCAGTACTTTACCAAAAAGATTTAGACTGTAAGAAGCAACCAAACAACAGAAACTCCGGAGACATTCGATAAAATAGATCGGAAATGAACTACTGAGCATGGGAAACAGAGCAGACCAGATGGAGGAAACAATGAGTGATATTGAAGATAGTAATCTAGAAATGATGCAAAGGGAAGAAGACAGAGACTAGAGCATAAAAAAAAAAAAAAGAAAAAGAAAAAGCTCTACAAGAACTACCTGACTTCATCAGAAATAGCAATATAAGAATAATTGGTATACCAGAAGAAGAAAAGAGGGTGAAGGAAATAAAAAGCCTCTTCAAACAAATAATAAATGAGAACTTCTAAACTTGTGGAAAGCACTAGATCCTCAAATCCAAGAAGCAAACAGAACATGTAGTGACCTTAATCCAAAGAAGCCCTCTCCAGGGCACATTGTATTAAAATGGTAAAAAAATAATGACAAATAAAAAAATTCTCAAAGCAGCCACAGAAGAAAAGAGTGACCTACAAAGGAAAGCCCATTAGGTTGTCACTGAACTTCTCAGCAGAATCTCTAAATGCCAGAAAAGAGTGGAACCTATATTCAAAATACCGAAGGAGAAAAATTACCAGCCAAGAATAATATATCCAGTGAATTTATCCTTTAAATATGAAGGAGAAATAAAGACTTTTCCAGACATACAGAAGCTGAGGGAACTTATCACCAGAAAAACCTTTACTTTAGGAAATATCCAAAAGGTTATTCTGCCTGAAACAAAGAGCAAAAGGTTACAACAATATCAACAGCAACAAAAACCTGACAGCATAATCAAGGATAATGTGGCAACCAAAACATAAAAGGGGAAGGGACGAAATTTTGAACTGGCAAAAGGATGGAGATAAGACACACTTAAAAGAAAAAAGAAACTACTGTACGTATATAATTTTTTTTTCATCAGCCTAATGGTAACACACACAAAACCCCCACAACTGAGGCACATAGCTTAGAAAGGAACAAAATAGAGGAAAGAAACTTGGAATAACACCAAACAAAATCAACAAACAGAACACAAAGCAAAAAACAAAAAAACAAACAAACAAAAAAAACTAATGGAAGCACAGAGCTACCAGAAAAAAAAAGGATAAAATGGCTATAGGAAATCCTCATATATCAATAACCACATAAATTCACCAATAAAGAGATGTATAGAGTAGCAGATTAAGTTAAAACAAACAAACAAACAAAACTATATGCGGCCTTCAGGAGACACAGCTAAGCTGCAAAGGCAAAGGTAGATTCAGAGAGAGAAGGTGGAAAATGATTCTCCAAGCAAAAAACATCACAGGATACATTAAAGACTACAGAAAGGGAAGATGGCGACAGAGTAGAGAGCAGTGCTGATGGTGTTCTCGAGTACCAAAGCAGCTAGAGGACAGGATAAGGAGCGTGAGACATCTTCAGGACCCTAGGAATTGGAGCGGGCAGCATCTGGACTCAGGGAAGCACAGCCCAGAGGCAGAGGAGGCCAGCAGGACAGTAGGTGAGGCGTTCCCGACCGACCGGCCGGTGGGCCGAGGTCGGCTCTGGGCAGGGGTGGCTCTGCCCAGAGGGGCGCGTCTGACTGGGGCCAGTTCGGGGCTCCCTGGTGACTGGAAGTCTCAACAGTGAAGTGCGGGCAGCGAGGGCAAACACCATAGGGAACCCGGAATTGGACTCTTGCAGGGGAGGGACTGTGGGAGAGACTCACTCTGGCAACAGGGAGAGGAGGCTCCGCGCGGGGCTAGAGGCAGAGAAGAGTCCTGCGGGAAGCCGGAGCGGGGGAGCAGGGAAGTGCACTGGCCGGGTCGGCGAGAGGGCCGAAAACGGAGCTGCTGGGCCACCGAGGAAACAGCAGCTAGAGGCCCCTGCGAGGGTGGAGGCCCAGGCCTGCGCAACCACACAGGCTGGCGAGCCGGGAACTAGTAGCGGGGGCAACTGATCCACTATTGCCTGAGACAAAGGCCGCACCACCCACGCCTGGGAGGGGCTCATCACAGAGGCCGCGTAAAGGACTTCTCGGAGAGCTGGTTGGCTTGGAGGAGTGGTGCTCGCCCCGGAAGGGCGGGACAGTGTAGGCGGACCCCGGACAGTGTTGACGGACAGGCCTGGCCTCCTCCCAGAACTGCGGGGGCGGGGCCAGTCGTCACAGGGACCAGCGAAGTTGCGGGCTGCCATGCAGGGGTGCTGGGTGCTCATCACTGGCAGGAACCTCCGCCAGGAGTGGGAGGGGACACCCTGCGGGCACCAGAACACCGGCAGCACTAAAACCCAGCCAGGCTGCGGAAGGCCCAGCCTACCTGGGGGCGGACACTCGGAATCAGCTCTACTGCGACAATCAGAGGCCCTGCCACACGCCAAGACCAGCTAGAATATAGACTCTAGACTGTAAAGTCCTGACCAAGAAAAAGAGGCAGCCTCAGGAGAGGGATTGCTGCCAGTCTCAAGCACCTGAGTTATACCAAGAGCTACATGAATTATTAATCCCCAACATATCCTTTGCAAAAGTTACTTCTCACATATTCTTAATCCCCACCATACCTCAATCCACCTAAATACCCAAGACCCTCCCCCTACTCTCGAATTAAAGTGTACTCACTCTGTGGCTATAACGCATTCCCAGTCCTCAATCTAAGTATTCCTCCCTTCCCCAGGGAGGAATACTTTCTAAACCCTTTCTTTATTCTTCTCTTCCTTCCTTTTTTTTTATTTTTTATTTTTTTATTTTTTCTTTTCCTTTTCTTCCTGGTAAAGCCCACAGGTTCTGGCTCCACCTGGACCAATCAGAAATCATAAAGGGGGAACACACAGCTAAAACCTGTCTTTATTTATTTATTTATTTTTAAAGATTTTCTTTTATTATTTTTAGAAAGAGGGGAAGGGAGAGAGGCAGAGAGGGAGAGAAACATCAATGTATGGTTGCGTTTCACCTGCCTCCAGCCACAGACCTGACTGGAGACCTGGTTTACAACCTGGTTATGTGCCCTGGCTGGGGAATCAAACCTGCGACCTTTTGGTTCACAGGCCGGCGCCTTATCCACTGTGCTACCAGCCAGGGCTAAAACCTGTCTTTATTAATATTGATTTCTCTTTGTCTTGTGACTTTCTCCCCCCCCTCCTTTTTTTATTTTTATTTTTATTTTTATTTTTATTTCTTTCTTTCTCCTTTCTTTTCTCCCTGATAAAACCCACTGGTCCTGGCTCCACCTGGACCAAACAGAGACCATAAAAGGTGAACAGACACCTAAACCTTTTCTTTATTAATATTGATTACTCTTTCTCTTGTGACTTTCTCCCTTTTTTCTTTCTTTTTTTCCCCTCTGCTAAAAGCCCTCAGGTCCACGCTCCATCTGGACCAGTCAGGGATTATTAAGGGTGAACAGCCATCTAAACCCTTTCTTCTTATTATTATTATCATTTTTATTTCTTTTTTCCTTTTACATTTTTTTGTTGTTGTTGTTTGGTTTGGTTTGGTTTGTTTTTTTGTTTTTTGTTTTTTTGTTTTTGTTTTTTGTTTTTGTTTTTGTTTTTGTTTCTGCTAAAAGCCCACAGGCCCAGAATACAACCAGACAGCCCAAATAAAGGACACACCAAGAACAGCAAGTGGAGAAAATCTGGGAGACGGCAACACTGAACTCCACAAATCTCCTATCTCAGAAGGGTGCTCAACTAAGGCAAGGAAGCAAAGCAGGTTAACCCAAGGAAAGAACAAAAATAAATAAATAAATAAAGAGCAAGCAAGAACAGACACCCAAAATGGGGGAAAAAAGAATCAGTCCATCACCAAAAGGAAAGGAAGAATCCCCAGAAAGACCACAAAATGAAACAGAGGCACCTGGAATATCAGATAAGGAATTCAAAAGAATGATGATAGAGAAGCTCAATGAGCTCAGCCACATCAAAGAAAACTGTAAACAACTCCAGGAGAACTACAAAGAACTCCAGGGAAATTACAAAGAACTCCAGGAAAGTTACAAGGAACTTACTGAGAACTACAACAGCATGAAAAAGGACATGGAAACTATCAATAAGTGTCAGGAGGAAATGAAGAATACAATTTCAGAATTGAAGAACACAGTAGAAGGAATCAACAGTAGGCTAGAGGAAGCAGAGGACCGGATCAGCAAGTTGGAGGATAATGTAGACAAATATTCCAAGACAGTACTTCCTTGCCAAGAGAATCAAAAAAGGCTGAAGAGGGGTTAAGAGAGCTGCAGGACAACATGAAACATAACCACATCCATATCATAGGGATACCAGAAGGAGAAGAGAAACAAGGAATGGAAAACCTGTTCAAAAATGTCATGATAGAAAATTTCCCTAACATGATGAGTGAAAACATGAATCCAGTTCAGGAAGCACAGAGGGTCCCAATGAGGATCAACCCAAACAGACCAACACCATGGCACATTATTATTAAAATGGCGAATTTCAAAGACAAAGAGAGAATCCTAAAAGCATCAAGAGAGAAACGACAAATAACATACAAAGGGGCTCCAATAAGGCTATCACATGATTATTCAACAGAAACAATTCAAGCCAGAAGGGAATGGCAAAAAGTATTTCAAGTCATGGTAAACAAAGGCCTGCAACCAAGAATACTCTACCCAGCAAGGCTCTCATTCAAGGTAGAAGGAGAAATAAGGAGCTTCCCAGACAAAAAAAAGACTGAGAGAATACATCTCTACCAAACCAGCATTGCAAGAAATGCTAAAGGGTCTGCTCTAAAAATAAGTAAACAAATAAAATGAAGAAACAGAGAAAGCCAAAGAGGAATACAGACACAAAGGGAAAAAATGGCAATGAATAAGTATCAATCAATAATAACCTTAAATGTAAATGGATTAAATGCACCAATCAAAAGACATAGGGTAGCTGAATGGGTAAGACAACATGACCCACATATATGCTGTCTTCAAGAGACCCACCTCAGAACAAAAGATCAACACAGATTGACAGTGAAGGGATGGAAAACTATATATCAAGCAAATGGACATGAAAAAAAAGCTGGAGTAGCAATACTGATTTCAGATAAAATACATTTTACAATGAAGGCCATAAAAAGGTGCAAAAATGGACATTTCATAATACTTAAGGGAACAATCCATCAAGAAGAAATAACTCTGATAAACATATACGCACCCAACATAGGGGCTCCGAAATATATAAGGAAAATCTTGGAAGACTTTAAGAAAGACATAGACAGCAACACACTAATAGTAGGGGATTTTAATACCCCACTATCAATAATGGACAAATCTTCCAAACAAAAAATCCCCAGAGATGTTGTGGCATTGAACAACACTCTAGAGGAAATGGACCTAACTGATGTATACAGAATCTTTTACCCCAAAGAAGCAAAATACACATTCTTTTCAAATGCACATGGATCATTCTCCAAGATAGACCACATGGTATGTCACAAGACAAATTCCTGAAGCATTCCATATTTTTTAAACATATACGCACCCAACATAGGAGCTCCGAAATATATAAGGAAAATCATGGAAGACTTTAAGAAAGACATAGACAGCAACAC
>PVIW01014374.1:0-23711 GCA_004026585.1 Noctilio leporinus | reverse complement strand
AACTTAACTAAGAAGGTAAAAGACCTGTACTCAGAAAACTACAGAACAATGAAGAAAGAAATCAAGGAAGACACAAATAAATGGAAGCATATACCATGTTCATGGATGGGAAGAATGAACATCATTAAAATGTCCATACTACCCAAAGCAATCTACAGATTCAATGCAATCCCAATTAAAATACCAATGACAGACTTCACAGAAATAGAAAAAGTACTTCAAAATTTTATATGGAGCCAAAAACACCCACAAATAGCCACAGCAATCTTCAGAAAGAATAAGGTAGGAAGAATCACAATACTGGACTTCAAACAATACCACATGGCTACTGTCATCAAAACTATCTGGTACTGGCATAAGAATAGACATATAGATCAATAGAACAGAATAGAGAACCCAGAAATTAACCCAGGACTCTATGGTCAACTAATATTTGACAAAGGGGAAAGGAACATAAAATGGAGTAAAAACAATCTCTTCAACAAGTGGTATTGGGAGAACAACATGCAAAAAGAAAAAAAAAATAGTAATAATAAAACTAGACCACCAACTTTACCCTACACCAGAATAAACTCAAGGTGGATAAAGGATTGAAACATAAGCAGTGCCACCATAAAGGTCCTGGAGAAAAATATAGTCAGTAAAATTTCAGATATTCTATGCAAAAATATGTTACAGATACTTCTCCAAGGGCAAAGGAAATAAAGGAACAAATAAACAAATGGTACTACATGAAACTGAAAAGTTTCTACCCATCTAAAGAAAATTCCAGCAAATTTAAAAGGGAACCAACTGTATGGGAAAACATATTTGCCAAAGAAACCCCAGACAAGGGTTTGATATCCAAAATATATAAAGAACTTATGTGACTTAACACCAGGGAGACAGACAGCCCAATTAAAAAATGGACAAAGGACCTAAACAGACACCTCTCTGAGGAAGATATACAAATGGCCCAAAAGCATGTGCTCAACATCATTAGCCATCAGAGAGATGCAAATTAAAACTACAATAAGATACCACCTCACACCTGTCGGAATGGCAATCCTCAATAAGTCAACAAAGAACAAGTTCTGGTAAGGATGTGGGGAGAAAGGAGCCCTGTTGCACCATTGGTGAGAATGCAGACTGGTGCAGCCACTATGGAAAACAGTATGGAATTTCCTTAAAAATCGAAAAATGGAACTGCCTTTTGACTCAGCAATTCCACTATAAGGATTATACCTGAAGAACCCTGAAACACCAATTCATAAGAACCTATGTACCTCTATGTTCATAGCAGTGCTATTTACAATAGCTGAGTGCTGGAAACAGCTTAAGTGCCCATCAGTGGCTGAATGGATCAAAAAACTTTGGTACATTTACACAATGCAATACTACACAGCAGAAAGAAAGAAGAAGCTCCTACCTTTTGCAACATGAATGGAAGTGGAGAGTATTATGCTTAGTGAATTAAGCCAGTCAGTGAAAGACAAATACCATATGATCTCACCCATTACAAGATACCAATGAACAAAACAAACAAACAAGCAAAACAGAACCAAAGATATAAATATAAGGAATAGAACTTCAGTGCGTAGAGGGGAGGAAGAGGGGTGCGTAGAGGGGAGGAAGATGGGGAGAAGGAGGCAAAGAAGGGGAGTGATTTAGTCAAGGAACTAGAATGGATGATCCATGGTCATTAACAACTAGTGGGATTAACTTTTGGGGGGAATGGGTAGGTGGGGAAGGGGATATCAGGGGGAAGGTGGAAATGAGATGAATGTAATACAACAACAATAAAATTAAATTAAAAAACTCAATTATTATATTAAAAAACTTATTTCTAAATCTAAGGGAAGTTATAAACCACCTGGTCTTCCTCCAAATACCTCTTAGTCTCTTTTTCTCTTATTTACCTCAATTTCTCACTCATCTGATTAGACATAAAAGTATTCACTCATACTAGCTTCATTCTGATCCTCACCCCCTAATTTCTACCTCTTATAGAGGTAAAGTTTATTTTCTCTTTTGCATCCCCCTACCACTTTTCACCACTATGTCTGCTACTCCTTTGTACCTTTCAAAATTATCTAAATTTCAATTAACTCAGTTTTTCCCCTTGCTTATAATAGTTTTATTTAAGTATCTTATTTAAGTATTTTATTTAAGCATCTACATCCTTAGTAAGACTGATTCATTTACAGCTGAGAGTGTGATTAAGGGTGGGGGTTACCTTTGAGGATATGGGTATTTAGCTAAGCTCATATGCAGTCAAAAATATGATTTAGAGAGTACGATATCTTTGAAGGTGTGGCTATTTTGCCTGGACTGGTGGTTCTGCTTTAGAAACAGCACAGTAACAGTTTATGAGACATGGTAGAGGGAGTGTCTCTCAATCAGCCAGCTGAAATGAAAAATTAATCAAGGAGCAACACATAAACTAAATCCAAAATACAACCAGATAGCCCAAATTAATGACCTAAAGGGTGCCCCAAGAGCAATAAGTTGAGGACATCTAGAAGACTGAACTACTGAACTCCACAAATCTCCTACCCCAGAAAGACATTATGTGAAGGCAGGGAGCCATAGCATATTAATCCAAGTAACAAAAAACAAGCAACAATAGACATGTGAAATGAGGAAAAAAAGAAACAGTTCATCACCAAAAGGAACAGAGAAATCACCAGAAATATTGCTAAATGAAAAACAAACAAGCAAACTGTCAGACATGGAATTCAAGAAAATGGTTATAAGAAAGCTCAATTAGCTCAACCAGCTCAAAGAAAACTACAAAGAACTCCAGGTCAACTATGAGGAAGTTACTGAAAATTATACCAACATTAGAAAGGACATAGAAACCATCAGTAGAAACCAGAAGGAAATGAAGAGTACAATTTCTGAACTGAAGAACACAATAGAAAGAATTCAAAGCAGGTTAGAGGAAGCAGAGGACCAGATCAGCAAACTGGAGGTCAGCATGGAATAAAAATAGTGATATAGTGCAAAAAAATGAAAAAGACTGAAAAGTAATGAAGAGGTTTTAAGAGAGTTGCAGGACAACATGACACACAATATCTGTAACATAGGGATGCTAGGAGGAAAGGAGAAGAGAAGCAAGGGATAGAAAACCTGTTTGAAAAAGTAATGACGGAAAATTTCCCTAAATTGATGAGCAAAAATGTCACTGAAGTTCAGGAAGCACAGAGGGTCCTAAATGAAGATGAACCTAAGCAGGCCAACTCCTGCTTAATTATGACACATCATAATTAAAATGGAAATATCAAAGACAGGAGAGAATCCTAAAACCATCAAGAGAGAAACAGCTAATAACATATAAGGGGGCTCCAATAAGATTATCAAAAGATTTCTCAAGATAAACAATACAAGTCAGAAGGGAAAAGCAAAACATACTCCAAATAATAAAAAATAAAGGCCTGCAACCAAGAAGACTCTACTCAGCAAGACTCTCATTCAAAATGGAAGATGAAATAAGGAGTTTCCCAGACAAAATAAGGTTAAAAGAATACACATCCACCAAATCAGCATTGCAAAAGGTGCTAAAAGATATGCTTTAAAAAGATGAAAAATAAAGACAGAAAGGAATACAGGACCAAAGTGGGGAAATATCAATGAAGAAGTACCTGTCAATAATAGTCTTAAATGGAAATGGATTAAATGCACCAATAATAAGACAGAAGGAAGCTGAATGGATAAGAAATCATGACCCACACATATGATGTCTACAAGAAACCCACTTCAAGATTGATTGCCCCACCCCACTGTGCACCCACTCATTCCCGCCACAATAGGAACTGACATAAAAATGACAGCTACACTGGAAGAGTGGTGGATTGCAAGTGCATGAAAAGGAGGAGGTGGACTTAAAGGAGAGCACCTTACAATAAGGCAAGTTTGGGCTGGTCTGAGTTAGGGATGTGCCTTGCGCAGGTGCTGGACAAAAGAACAAATAGTGAGCAGGCGCAGTAGATCTCTGACCTCCACCCACTTTCCCTAGAGGGTAGCAGCAGTGTTGTTTCCAGACAGCCTCTGTTACTTATTTGTATATGCCTTGATGTTGTTTTACATGGTTCTCACTTTTCCTCTTGGTTCTGAGGCCCTTAAATGGCCTGGCAGGGTATCAGGTGTGGTTTCCTTTTCAGTATGTCCCTAATGGTTGAGCTCAGGCTCTGAAACCACAGAGGCCCAGATTTGCATTTTCCTGCTGGTAGTTGGGTAGAAGGCTTGACTGTATTATCATGTGTCTCAGCATCCACATTGCCAAATGGAAACAATCATACATGCTTAGCTGGGCTATTAAGTTATTTTATGTAAATAAACAACTTATATCAGATATTCTATGACTTCAAAATATTATTCTTATCTGCTCATCATACATGAAATTAAATGTGGGATGTTAACTATTTTATGAGCTAACTTGGGCCTTAAAATTACTCTGCAAGAAAAGGGTTTTGCACAACACATAACCCGTTTATTAGCTCTAGTACCAAACAGCTGTGGGTATATTCTTCTAATCCTTTTGCTCATAGGTTGGGTATGTTAGCTTTTGATTTTGGGTCTCAATGTGCCAACACAGCTTTGCAAGTATGCATAGGTTAATAATACACAGTTCTTCTAGAAGGCTTGAGGAATCTGAGATCATCTAAGTCTGAGAGTGTTTTGGCCAAGTCTTGTTCAGGGGTCAGGCTAAGGTAAACCTAATGCTGGAACTAACCCTTAACCATGGGTTTCCAACTTGGAACTCTGGTGCTCTGTATTCCTAATTCATGATCTTGCCCCATCAGTGTTGATAACTCTGAACAATAACTCCATCATCACAACCCTGACCATTTTAGAGTCTTTGATGAACTCTCTTCACTGCACAGAGGGTCCCAAGAGGGAAAAGACAAGAAAGACAATCTCGATCATTACTGTGTACTTAGCAAAGGGCCTGGATAGAGTAGACCAGTCAAGAATTTTTGTTCCCACAGCCTGTAACCAAAAAGTTGCAGGTTCGATTCCCAGTCAGGGCACATGCCTAGGTGGTGGGCCACATTTCTGATTAGGGGTGTGCAAGAGGAACTTGATGAATGTTTTTCTCACACATTGATGTTTATTTGCTCTGTTTCCCTCCCTTTGCTTTCTCTATAAATAAATAAATACATACATTAAAAAAAAAAAGAGAGAAACCCACTTCAGAACAAAAGATTGACACGGACTGAACATAAATGGATGGAAAATATATTTCAAGCAAATGGACATGAAAAAAAGTCTGGGCACTACAGGCCCACCTAAAAAGCTTAAAAGAAGCTCATACAAACAACCTAACCATAAAGCTTCAAGAACTAGAAGACAAACAACAAAGCTCAGAGCAAGTAGCAGGAAGGGAATTATCAAGATCAGAGCAGAATTAAACAATATGAGGCTAAAAGCACAATTCAAAACATCAATATATCCAGGAAACGGTTCCTTTAAAGGATAAACAAAATTGACAAGCCATTAACTATGCTAATCAAGGTTAAAAAAAAAAAGAGAGGAGACCAAAATAAACAAAATCAGAAAAAACAATCACCAAGCCTGGAGACAGGAATTTTAAAAAGTGCACCTCTACACCAAAGAAGGCCATACCACTAAGACAGTAAGTCAAAGCAGACCAAGAAGCAGAAACAAACAAGATTCACCTAAAATGGGGAAACAAAGAAATAAATCCTCCATAAAAGGAAAGGAGGAATCCCCAGAAAGAGTGCAAAATGAAATAGAGGTAAGCACCCTATCAGACATGGAATTCAAAATAATGATGATGATGAAGCTCAATAAGCTCAGCCAGTTCAATGAAAACTACAAAGAACTCCAGGGGAACTATGAAGAACTCCAGAGAAGCTACAAGGAACTTACTGAGAATTATTCCAACATTAAAAAGGACATAGAAACCATGAATAAGAGCCAAGAGGAAATGAAGAATACAATTTCTGAATTGAAAAACACAGTAGAAGGAATCAAAAGCAGGTTACAGAAAGCAGAGGATCAGCTCGTTGGGCTGGAGGTCAATGTAGAAAAACATTCTCAGGAAGTGCAACAAAATGAAAAAAGACTGAAAAAGAATGAAGAGGTTTTAAGAGAACTGCAGAATAACATGAGCATAATAATATCCATATCATAGGGATAACAGAAGGAGAAGAAGAGGAGCAAGGGACATAAAACCTGTTTGAAAAAGTAATAACACAGCCCTGGCTGGTAGCACAGAGGGTAAGGTGCCGGCCTGCAAACACAAAGGTCACAGCTTCAATTCCCCAGCCAGGACACATAACAAGGTTGCAAACCAGGTCTCCAGTCAGATCTGTGGCTGGAGTCAGGTGAAAGGCAACCATACATTGATGTCTCTCTCCTTCTTTGCCTCTCTCCCTTCACCTCTTTCTAAAAATAATGAAAATTTAAAAATCTTAAAAAAAAAAAGTAATAACAGAAAACATCCCTAACATGAGAAGAGGAAAAGACATGCAAGCTCAGGATACACAGAGGGTCCCAATGAAGATGAATACAAACAGGCCCACTTCAAGGCACATCATCATTAAAATGGCAAATTTCAAAATTAAGGAGAGTACCCTAAAAGCAGCACGAGAGAAACAGTTAACAACATACGAGGGGGCTCTAATAAGGTTTTCAGCCAATTTCTCAACAGAAACACAACAAGCCAAAAGAGAATGTCAAAAAATATTTCAAGCAATGAAAAACAAAGGCCTGCAACCAAGAATACCCTCCTCAGCAAGGTTCTCATTCAGCATGGAAGGTGAAATTAGGCGTTTCCCTGGCAAAAAAATGGCTAAATGAATACATCTCCGCCAAACCAGCATTGCAAAAGATGCTAAAGGGTGTCCTTTGAGAAGATGAAGAAACAGAGACAGACAGAAACACACGTACAAAGGGAGAAATAAATAATGAATAAGTACCTATCAATGATAACCTTAAAGGTAAATGGATTATATGCACCAATCAAGACATAGGGTAGCTGAATGGAAAAGAACCAACTAACTTGTGAATGCTTTCAAATGATCTTGTTATAAATAGATTTTACTAAATAAGGTATAATTGTGCATATTGCTTGTATCTGCATTACTGCAGGTTAAGTTTTCTTAGATTGGAATTATTTCACAATATGGGAACATCATGTTACTTGCAATAACTCAGAAAAATTGAATGCAGTTAAGGAGGAAGAAAAAAGGAAGAAAATGTGGATGTTTATTACATAGAATACATGGTATCTTTCTTATTCACTGTTACAAAATATGTGCTTATTTGTGGGTATGTAATATATAGATTTTGTTAGCAATTTATGTTTTAAATAGCAACCAACTGGTCATCGGTGTGTTGTAAAATCAGTCAATCTTTAGGTTAGAAAAGATGCTGAAAATGAAGACCAACTTGGATGGAAGTTGCAAACAACTAAATGATATGATTCGTGCGCATAGGCAATATATATTCTCATATTAGCATGTAAGTTAGATGAGATTCCTTTCAAATAGATTGTGAAAGTATACATTTCCAGTTATGAAGGCTCCCAAACTCTGGATGCTTGGAAAAAGAAATTAATGCTATAGTAAACTTTATTATTGAAATGTGAACATACCTAATCTCTACTTCAACAGATACTTAAATAGTTCAGGGGTTAGTCTAGGACCACTTGGACATCAACCACAAGTTCAAAAAATAGCTACAATACTATTCTAAAATTTTGTTTACATCCTAGGGATTTTAATTTGATACCTCAACTCAGTAGACATAATAATTTCTACTCTGGAGACTGGCTGAACATTGCAAGTGCCATTATTTCTTAAGGATTCAACTTGTAAAACACATGTAGAGGAAAAACAGAGGATATTGAAAGAAGTAAGAACTATGCAAAGAAAAAAAAGGAAAAAAAAAAAAAAAAAAAGCAAGAAAGAAACCTACTATTTAAGATGGAAAACTCCAAAAAGAATAAGTTGTAGTTCCAGTTCCTTAAAGTAAAGTTGAGTTGAGTCAGAGGTCCTGACTCGAAAATCAAATTCAATTTTTACTATGGGTTTGGCACTTTCTCTAGGACAACTGTAATAAAAGTGAGTTCTGCAATATACCATTTCTGTGATATATTTCACAAAAAAAGCATTCAAGAGTAAAATAAGAATTAAAGAAGTAAAAGAATATTGGTGTTGGGCTGGCAAGATGGTGGAGGAGAAGTGAAGCTACACCAATCTCCTCCCAGGTTGCATCTGGAATTACTTTTTTGGAAAAAAAGTCAGCTGGAATTACCAACAGACCACCAGCTGGAAAGAAGTCCTATAACCAGGGACAAAACAGAAGAGGATGCTCCATCACAACGTGACTTATAGAAATTGTGGAAACACGAGAAGGTTAGCTGGGCCCCCATTAGACGCAGCAGCCAAAGGGACAGAGCCGGAGGCTCCACCTGAGGTGGGTGGGTTCTGGTGCCCCAGTTGGGTGTCCCAGCCTCCAGCCACATGGTGGAGAGTAGAGCAGCATCCAGCTGAGAATGACAGAAAGTTGTGGAGTTTGCTGGTCTGAGAGAGCACTGGAGACAGAGAAGTACTAGGGTGACCACAACAAAAATAGATTGGCACACACCTACCCTGAGTTCCAGCAGAGGGATGGCAGAGTGGACTGGAGACACATGGGGAGAGCTTGCAGTGGTGGCTTGGAGGAAAAAAGTGGGGAAGCAGCTTTGGGGATCCCAGTGATGACTCATCACCAACACCTCAGGCAGACAGTGCTACATGAAGAGGCCCAGCTGTGCCTGAGCATGGTGCCTGATTACAATTCTTTGATTTATATCTAAATAAACCTCTCCTGCCCTGCCCTGTCTGAGCATAGATACAATAGTTGACACCTGAATAGGTATTTCATGCCCAGCAGCGCCTGGGGCTGGTGGGTGAGTACAAACTCTCTGACTTGTAGCTGGGTCATTCAGCCCTGCACAATGGCCTGCAACCCTGGTGGCTGATCATGGAGTCATTACTTTGCAACTAAGTCAGTCCTTGCTCAGCAGAGGCTGGGCCTGGTGGCTGATTACAAACTCTCTAACTTACAGCTGGGTCAGACAGTCAGCCCCATGCAGTGGCAAGTGAGCCTATTGACTGATTGTGGATTCATTGGTTACAACTGACTTCGTTTGTCCTGCCCAGGGGCCCCTGGACCTGGCAGCTGATCACAAACTCACTGGAATTACAATTGAGTCTTTCAGTCTAGCTCAGTGGCCCCATAGCCTGGCAGCTGATCACAGATTCATTGGGCTATAATCGAACCTTGTTGTCTAGCCCAGCCACTCCTGAGCCTGGTAGCTGAACACAGATTCATTTGATTACAATAGGATCTTGCTGACTAGCCCAGTGGTGCCTAGCCAGGTGGCTGGTCCACAGATTCATTGATTTACATCTGAATCTGTTCCACTAAGCAGCACCTGAACTGGTGGCTGATCCACTGGATTACAATTGAGCCTCTTTATTTAGCCCAGCAGGGCCTGAGATTGGTAGCTGAGTCATCGATTTACAACCGAATAGGTCTGTCACCCCAAGCTGCATCTGAACCTGGTGGTGGATCAACAATTGATAGGATTACAACTAAATCAATCCTTCCATCCTAGAAGGTCCTTAGCCTGGCAGTTGAGCACTGTCTGACTGGATTACAACAAAACCTAAAAATGGGAAGAAAAAGAAACAATCCATCAAAAAAGGAAAGGAGGAATCCTCAGAAATTTCACTAAATGAAACAGAGGCAAGCACACGATCAGATATGGAATTCAAAATATATGATGATAGAGAAGCTCAATGAGCTCAACCAGCTCAAAGAAAACTACAAACAACTGCAGGGGAACTACAAAGAACTTCCTAAGAATTACACCAGCATTTAAAAGGACATAGAAACTATCAATAAGAGCCAGGAGGAAATGAAGAAAACAATTTCTGAATTGAAGAATACAGTAGAAGGATTCAACAACAGACTAGAGGAAGCAGAGGATTGGATCAGCAAGCTGGAGGACAACATAGAAAAATATTCTAAGATAGTGCAACAGAATGAAAAAAAAAAAAGGCTAAACAAGAATAAAGAACTTTTAAGAGAGGTGCAGGACATGAAACAGAATAATATACATATCATAGAGATACAAGAAGGAGAAAAGAAACAAGGAATGGGAAACCTGTTCAAAAAAGTAATGATAGGAAACTCCCCTAACATGATGAATGGAAACATTACTCAAGTTCAGGAAGCTCAGAGGGTCCCAATGAGGATGAATCCAAACAGGCCCACTCCAAGACACGTTGTTGTTATTATTAAAGTGGAAAATTTCAAAGATAAAGAGATAATCCTAAAAGCATCAAGAGAGAAATAGCAAATAACATTTAAGGAGGCTCCAATAAGTTTATCAAATGATTATTCAACAGAAACAATACAAGCCACAAAGGAATGCCAAAAAATATTCCAAGTAATGGGAAACAAAGACCTGCAACCAAGAATACTTTACCCAGCAAGATTCTTATTCAAAATAGAAGGAGAAGTAAGGAGCTTGCCAGACAAAAGAAGACTAAACGTATACATCTCCACCAAATCAGCTTGTCAAGAAATGCTAAAGGGTCTGCTTTAAACAGATGAAGAAACAGAGAGACAGAGAGGAGCACAGATACAAAGAGTGAAAATGGCAATAAAGAAGTATCAATCAATAATAATATTAAATGGGGTACCTGAATGGATAAGAAAATATGACCCACATATGTGCTGTCTACAAGAGACCTACCTCAGGACCAAAAATCAACACAGATTGAAAGTGAAAAGATAGAAAAATATATATCAAGCAAAGGGACATGAAGAAAAGGCTGGAGTAGCAATACTTATTTCAAACAAAATAGATATTATGATGAAGGTCATAAAAGGAGACAAAGGCCATTTCATAATACTTAAGGGAACAATCCATCAAGAAGATTGAACTCTGGCTTACAAAAATGGCGACAGAGTAGAGAGCAGTGCTGATGATGTTCTCGAGTACCAGAGCAGCTGGAGGACAGGATAGGGAGCATGAGACGTCTGCAGATCTCTAAGAATTGGAGTGGTAAGCATCTGGATTTAGGGGAGCACAACCCAGAGGCAGCACAACCCAGAGGCAGCAGAGACCTACAGGAGAGCAGGTGAGACAGTTCCAAACCAGTCAGCGAGTCGAGGTCACCTCTGGTCAGTGGGGGCTCTAGCCAGAGGGGTGTCCCTAAGATCAGCCAGCTCCAGGCTCCCTGGTTACGAGAAACCTGATCAGTGAAGTGTGGGCAGTGAGGGCAAACACCTGAAGGAACGAGGAATTGAACTCCTTCAGGGAAGGGATTGTGTGAGTGCCTTGCTCTGGCAACAGAGATATGAAGCTCCTCACTGGGACAGAGGCAGAGAAGAGTCCTATGGGGAGCAGAAGCAGGGGAGCCAGAAAGTGCACCAGCTGGGGTGGTGAAAGGGCCAAAAATGTTGCTGCAAGGCCACAGGGGAAACAGTGGCTTGAAGCCCCTGTGAGGGGGGAGGCCCAGCCCCGCGCACCCACACTGGCCCCCAGGCTCCCACAGAAACACCAAACTGCTAGTCAGGAACTTGTAGCTGCTGCAACTGACCTGCCCATTGTAGGCGACAAAGGCCACACTGCAGACACTCTGGAGAGCTGGGCACATGTCACAGAGGTGGTGTGAAGGACTCCTTGGAGAGCTGGTCTGCTTGGAGGATTTGCCATTGCCTAGGGGAGCCTGGCAGTGTTGGCAGACCCCGGGCAGTGTTGGCGAACCTTGAGCACTGTTGGTGGATGGGGGTTGCCTCCTACAGGAGCTGCAGGGGCAGGGCCAGTCCTCACAGGAGCCATCAAGGTTGCAGGCTGCCCTGCAGGTGTGCCAAGTGCCCATCCCAGGCAGGAACCTCCTCCAGGAGCTGTAGGAGCTACAACTAAGGATCTGTAGGGAGAGAAGCAGCTATAGAAATCACAGAAGCACCCTGCTGGATTTCAAACAGAAGAAGAGGGCCCCCGAACACCTGCAGCCCTGAAACCCAGCTAGGTTACTGGAGTCCCAGCCTACCTGGGGAATGACACTCAGAATCAGCCCTGATGGTGACAATCTTAGACCCTGCCACTCCAAGACCAGCTAGACTGTAAACTGCAGAGACCTGACAAAGAAAAGGAGGCAGACTTAGGAAATGGATCTCTGCTAATCTCAAGCACCTGAGCTGCACCGAGAATTACATGAATCCCTAACATACACAACCAATTGAGAATACAACCAGACCGTCCAAATAAAGGCCACACAAAAAGCTACAAGTGGAGAAAATCTAGGAGACAGCAACACTGGACTCCACAAATCTAACACAGAAGGGTGCTCAACTAAGTCAAGGAAGCAAAGCAGATTAATCCAAGGAAAAAAACAAAACAAAAAAAGCAACAACAGACACCCAAAATGGGGGGAAAAAAGAACCAGTCCATCACCAAAAGGAAAGGAAGAATCCCCAAAAAGACCACCAAATGAAATTAAGGCACAAGATATATCAGATAAGGAATGCAAAAGAATGATGATAGAGAAGCTCAATGAGCTTAGCCAGCTCAAAGAAAACTATAAACAACTCCAGGAAAGTTACAAGGAACATACTGAGAGCTACAACAGCATGAAAAAGGACATAGAAACTATCAGTAAGACCCAGGAGGAAATGAAGAATATAATTTCTGAATTGAAGAATACAGCAGAAGGAATCAACAGTAGGCTGGAGGAAGCAGAGAACCAGATCAGCCAGTTGGAGGATAATGTAGACAAATACTCCAAGGCAGTACAAGAGAATAAAAAAAGGCTGAAGAAGATAGAAGAGGGATTAAGAGAGCTGCAGGACAACATGAAACGTAACAACATCCGTATCATAGGGACACCAGAAGGAGAAGAGAAACAAGTAATGGAAAACCTGTTCAAAAAAGTCATGATAGAAAATTTCCCTAACATGATGAGTGAAAACATTAATCAAGTTCAGGAAGCACAGAGGATCCCAATGAAGATCAACCTAAACAGACCAACTCCAAGGCACATTATTATTAAAAAGACAAATATCAAAGACAAAGAGAGAATCCTAAGAGCATCGAGAGAGAAACAACAAATAACATATAAAGGGGCTCCAATAAGGCTATCAAATGATTATTCAACAGAAACAATTCAAGCCAGAAGGGAATGGCAAAAGGTATTTCAAGAATGGTAAATGAAGGCCTGCAACCAAGAATACTCTACCCAGCAAGGCTCTCATTCAAGATAGAAGGAGAAATAAGGAGTTTCCCAGACAAAAAAAAAAGGCTAAAAGAATACATCTCTACCAAACCAGCATTGCAAAAATGCTAAAGGGTCTGCTTTAAAAATAAATAAATAAATAAAATGAAGAAAGAGAGAAAGTCAAAGAGGAATACAGGTACAAAGGGAGAAAATGGCAATAAATAAGTATGAATAAATAATAACCTTAAATATAAATGAATTAAATGAATCAATCAAAAGAAATAGGGTAGCCTAATGGACAAGAAAAAAATGACCCACATATATGCTGTCTTCAAGAGACCCAACTCAGAACAAAAGATCAACACAAATTAAAAGTAAAGGGATGGAAAAATATATACCAAGCAAAAGGACATGAAAAAAAAGCTGGAGTAGCAGCACTTATTTCAGACAAAATAGATTTTACAATGAAGGCCATAAAAAGGGATGAAGAAGGACATTTTATAATACTTGAGGGAATAATCCATCAAGAAGAAATAACTCTGGTAAACATATACACACCCAATGTAGGAGCTTCAAAATATATTAAAAAAATCTTGGAGGATTTTGAGAAATATACAGACAGAAACACACCAATGGTAGGGGATTTTAATACCCCACTATCAACAATGGAAATATCTTCCAAACAAAAAGTCACCAAAAATGTTGTGGCATTGAAAAACACTCCAGAGGAAATGGATCTACTTGATATATACAGTCTTTTACCCCAAAGAAGCAAAATATGCATTCTTTTCAAATGCACATGGATCATTCTCTAAGACAGACCACATGGTAGGTCACAAGACAAGCCTCCACAAATACAGGAAAATTGAAATCATACCAAGCATCTTCTGAGATCACAATGGCTTGAAAATAGAAACCAATCTCAAGGGAAAAAAAAAAAAACAAAAATACTCTAATTCATGGAGAATTAATAACATACTTTTAACTAATGAATGGGTTAACAATGAGATTAAAGATGAAATCAGAAAGTTCCTGGAAACAAATAACAATGAACACATGACAGCCCAAAACCTATGGAACACAGTAAAGGCAGTGCTCAGAGGGAAATTTATAGCAATACAGACATACTTAAAAATGTCACAAGAAGTTTATAAAAACAACCTAACCATAAAGCTGCAAGAACTAGAGGAGTAACAACAAACATAACCCAAAGCAAGTAGAAGGAAGGAAATCATCAAGATCAGAGCACATCTAAATAACTCAGAGATTCAAACTACAATTTAAAGAATCAACAGGTCTAGGACCTGATTCTTTCAAAATAACAAACAAAATTGACAAGCCTTTATCCAGACTCATCAAGAAAAAGAGAGAGAGTACCCAAATAAACAGAATCAGAACTGACAGAGGAGAAATCAGAACTGATACTGCAAATACAAAAGATTGTAAGAAATTACTACAAATAACTATATGACAATAAATATGACAACCTGGACGAAATGGACACATTTCTAGAAATGTATACTTTAACAAAACTGAACCCATAAGAAGCAGAAAGCCTGAATAGGCCAAAACAACTAGTGAAATTGAAGAAGTAATCCAAAATCTCTCAAAGCACAAAAGCCCCAGACCAGATGGATACACAGGTGAATTTTACCAAACATTTAAAGAAGAACTAACTCCTATCCTTCTCAACCTATACCAAAAAATCCAGGAAAAGGGAAGACTCCCAAACTCTTTCTATGAGGCCAATATTATTCTAATCCCCAAACCAGGGCAAGACACAATTAAGAAAGAAAGCTACAGGCCAATATCTCTGATGAGCATAGATCCTAAGATTCTCTACAAAATATTGGCCAACCGGATTCAACAGTACGTTACAAAGATCAAGTGGGTTTCATCCCAGGGATGCAAGGATGGTACAACATTTGCAAATCAATAAAGGTAATACACCACATCAATAAATTGAAAGACAAAAACCATATGATCATATCAATAGATGCTGAAAAAGCATTTGATAAATTACAGCAACCATTTATGATAAAAACCCTCAGCACAATGGGAATAGAGGGATCATACCTCAACATCATAAAGGCTTTATATGAGAAACCTGAAGCCAACATCATACTTAATGAACAAAAACTAAAAGCTTTACCACTAAGATCAGGAACAAGAAAAGGCTGTCTACTATCTCCACTTCTATTCAACATTGTCTTGGAAGTTCTAGCTGTAGCCATCAGAGAAGAAAAAGGAATCAAAGGTATCCAAATTGGAAAGGAGGAAGTCAAACTGTCATTATTTGCAGATGACATGATAGTGTACATATAAAACCTGATAGGCTGCACCATAAACTAACTTAACCTAATAAGCAAATTTAGCAAAATAGCTGGATATAATGTCAGTATCTAGAAATCAAAAGCATTTTTGTATATCAATAATGAAACAACAGAAATAGAGGCGAAAAAACAAATCCCATTTACCATAGCAACAAGAAAAATAAAGTACCTAGGAATAAACTTAACTAAGGAGGTAAAAGACCTGTACTCAGAAAACTACAGAACAATGAAGAAAGAAATCAAGGAAGATACATGTAAATGGAAGCATACACCATGTTCATGGATGGGAAGAATTAACATCATTAAAATGTCCATACTTACCAAAGCAATCTACATATTCAATGCAATCCCAATGAAAATTCCAATGACAGACTTCACTGAAATATAAAAACTGCATTAAAAATTTATATGGAGCCACAAACACCCACGAATAGCCCCAGCAATCTGAGAAAGAAGAACAAGGTAGGAGGAGTCACAGTACCAGACTTCAAACAATATTACAAGCCAACTGTCATCAAAAATATCTGGTACTGGCATAAGAATAGATATATAGATCAATGGAACAGAATAGAGAGCCCAGAAATTAACCCAGGACTCTATGGCCAACTAATATTTGACAAAGGGGGAAGGAACATAAAATGGAGTAAAAACAGCCCCTTCAACAAATGGTGTTAGGAGAACTGGACAGCAACATGCAAAAAGATAAAACTAGACCACCAACTTACACCATACACCAGAATAAACTCAAGATGGATAAAGGATTTAAACATAAGCAGTGCCACCATAAATGTCCTGGAGAAAAATATAGTCAGTAAACTTTTGGATATCCTACACAGAAATATGTTTACTGATACTTTACCAAGGGCAAAGGAAATAAAAGAACAAATCAAAAAATGGGTCTATACCAAATTGAAAAGTTTCTGTTCAGCTAAAGAAAACATCAGCAAAATTCAAAGGGAACCAACTGTATGGGAAAACATAATTGCCAATGATACCTCAGACAAGGGTCTGATCTCCAAAATATATAAAGAACTGATGCGACTCAACACCAGGGAGACAGAGAGCCCAATTAAAAAATGGGCAAAGGACCTGAACAGACAACTCACTGAGGAAGATATACAAAGGGCCCAGAGGCATATGAAAGAATGCTCAACATGACTAGTCATCAGAGAGATGTAAATTAAAACCACAATAAGATACCACCTCACACCTGTCAGAATGGCAATCATCAACAAATCAACAAACAACCAGTTTGGCAAGGATGTGGGGTAATGGGAACCCTGCTGCACTGTTGGTGGGAATGAAGGCTGGTGCAGCCACTGTAGAAAATAGTATGAGGTTTCCTTAAAAATGGAACTGCCTTTTGATCCAGCAATTCCACTACTTGGACTATTCCAAAGAATCTTGAAACACCAATTTATAAGAACCTATTTACACCTATGTTCATAGCAGCACTATTTGCAATAGCCAAGTGCTGGAAACAACCTAAGTGCCCATCAGTGGATGATTGGATCATAAAACTTTGGTACACTTACACAATGGATTATATAGCAGAAAGTAAGAAAGAACTCCTACTCATTGCAACAACATGGATGGAACTGAAGAGTATTGTGCTTAGTGAAATAAGCCATTCAGTTAAGGACAAATACCATATGATGTCACCCATTACAGGACAATAATGACCAAAACTAACAATCAAAGCAGAACCAAATACATGAATACAGTGAATAGGCCTTCAGTGGTCAGGAAGAAGGGGATGAGGGGAGGGGCGAGGAAGATGCAAGGAAGGGGAGCAGTTTAGACAAGAACCTAGTATAAAGGAACCATAGACTTGGACAACAGGTGGGATTGACTTTGAGGGGAATTGTTGAGTGGGGAGGGAGACAGATGGCAGCAAAAAGGGAATGGATGTAATACAACTACAATAAAATTAAATTAAAAAGAAAAAAGAAGATAGAACTCTGGCAAACATATATGTACCTTATATAGAGGCTCCCAAATATATAAGGGAAATCATGGAGGACTTCCAAAAGGATACAGACAGCAACACACTAATAGTACACAGGCTTTTAATACCTTATTATCAACAATGGACAGATCTTCTGAAAAAAAGAAAAACACCGAGGATATTGTGGCATTGAACAACACCCTAGAGGAAATGGACATAACTGATATATACAGAACGTTTTACCTTGAAGAAACAAAATACACATTCTTTTCAAATGCACATGGAACATTCTCTAAGGCAGACCACATGGTAGGTCACAAGACAAGCCTCCACAAATACAGGATAATTGAAATCATACCAAACATCTTCTCAGATCATGATGGATTGAAACTAGGAACCAACCTCAAGGGGAAAAAAAAAAAATCCTCTAACTCTTTGAGACTGAATAGCACACTTTTAAATAAGGTTAACAATGAGATCAAAGATGAAATCAAAAAGTTTCTGGAAACAAATGACAATGAGTACACGACAATCCAAAACCTATAGGACACAGCAAAGGCAGTTCTCAGAGGAATAGTCATAGCAATGCAGGCCTACCTAAAAAGGTTAGAAGAAGCTTATATAAACAACCTAACCATAAAGCTGCAAGAACTAGAGGAGCAACAACAAACAACGCCCAGAGCAAGTAGAAAGAAGGAAATCATCAAGATCAGAGCAGAATTAAATAACTTAGAGACTCAAACTACAATTCAGAGAATTGATAAATCAAGAAGCTGATTCTTTGAAAATAATAAACAAAATTGACCACACTTCAACCAGACTTATCAAGAAAAAAAGAGAGATGAACCAAATAAACAAAATCAAAAACGACAGAGGAGAAATCACAACTGGTACTTCAGAAATACACATGATTGTTAGTAATTACTACAAACAACTATATAACAAGAAATATGACAACCTGGGTGAAATGGACACATTTCTGGAAACATATAATTTACCAAAACTGAACCCAAAATAAGCAGAAATCCTGAATAGACCAACAACAACTAGTGAAATTGAAGAAGTACTCAAAAATCCCCCAAAACACAAGAGCCCCAGGCCAGATGGCTACACAGGTGAATTTTACCAAATATTAAGAGAAGAACTAATTCCTATCCTTCTCAACCTATTTCAAAAAATCCAAGAGGGAAGACTCCCAAACTCTTTCTATGAGAACAATATATTTCTAATTGCAAAACCCTGTCAAGCCACAACTAAGAAAGAAAATTAGGGTCCTGGCTGGTGGCACAGTGGATAATGCACCAGCCTGCAAACTCAAAGGTTGCTGGTTGGATTCCCAGCCAGGGCAACATAACTAGGTTGCAAGCCAGGTCTCCAGCCAGGTCTGAAGCTGGCGTCAGGTGAAAGGCAACCGTACATTGATGTTTCTCTCCCTCTCTTCCTATCTCCCTTCCCCTCTCTCTGAAAAATAATAAATAAAATGTTAAAAAAGAAAAGAAAAGAAAAGAAAGAAAATTATAGGCCAATATCTCTGATGAACATAGATGCTCAGATTCTCAACAGAATATTTGCCAACTGGATTCAGAAATACATTAAAAAGATCATACACCTTGATCAAGTGGATTTTATCTCAGGAATGCAAGGATGGTACAACATTCACAATTTAATAAATGTAGTACACCACATCAATAAAATGAAAGACAAAAACCATATGATCATATCAATAGATGCTGAAAAAGCATTTGATAATGTACAGCAACCATTTCAGAAAAAAACACTCATCAAAATAGGAATACGGTGAGCATACCTCAACGTAAGAAAGGCCATATATGAGAAACCTGAAGCCAACAGCATACTCAATAGGCAAAAACTAAAAGCTTTCCCCCTAAGATCAGGAACGAGACAAGGCTATTCTTTTCCTGTAGTTCTTTTCAACATCATTTTGGAAGTTCTAGCCATAGCTATCAGAGAAGAAAATAAAGACTAAGGTATTCAAATTGAAAGGAAGAAATCAAACTGTCATTATTTGCAAATGACTCCACCAAAAACTTACTTGACCTAATAAGCAAATTTAGCAAAATTGCTGGATATAGTCCATATTCAGCAATCAAAAGCATTTTTGTATACCAATAATGAAATATCAGAAATAGAAGCTAGAAAACAAATCCTATTTACGATAGCAATAAGAAAAATAAAGTACTTAGGAATTAACTTAGCCAAGGAGATAAAAGATCTATACTCAGAAATCTACAAAACATTGAAGAAAGTAACTAAGGAAGATACAAATAAATGAAAACATATACCATGTTCATGGATGGAAGAATAAACATCACTAAAATGTCGATACTAACCAAAGCAATCTATAGATTCAATGTAATCCCAATTAAAATAACAATGACAGACTTCATAGAGATGGGAAAAAAACTTCAGAAATTTATATGGAGCCAAATCCCGCCCCCCAAGAGTGGCCACAGCAATATTGAGAAAGAGGAACAAGGTAGGAGGAATCACAATATTGGACATCAAACTATATTACAAGGCCACTGTAATCAAAACAGTCTGGTACTGGCATAAGAATAGACATATAGATCAACGGAACAGAACAGAGAGCCCAGAAATAAACCCAGGACTCTATGGTCAACTAATATTTGACAAAGGGGGAAGGGACATAAAATGGAGTAAAAACAGTCTCTTCAACAAGTGGTGTTGGGAGAACTAGACAGCAACATGCAAAAGGTTAAAACTAGAGCACCAACTTACACCATACACCGGAATAAACTTAAGGTGGATCAAGGACTTAAATTAAACATAAGCAGAGCCACCATAAAGGTCATGGAGAATAATATAGGCAGTAAAATTTTAGATATCCTATGCAGACATACATTTACTGATACTTCTCCAAAGGCAAAGTAAATAAAAGAACAAGTAAGCAAATGGGACTACATCAAACTGAAAAGTTTCTGTTCAGCTAAAGAAAACACCAGCAAAATTCAAAGGGAATTAACTGTATGGGATAACATATTTGCTAATGATACCTCAGATAAGGGTTTGATCTCCAAAATATATAAAGAACTAATATGACTCAACATCAGGGAGACTGACAGCCCAATTAAAAAATGGGTAAAGGACTTGAGCACACAACTCACTGAGGAAGGCATACAAAGGACCTAGAGGCATATGAAAGAATGCTCAACATCACTTGCTATCAGGGAGATGCAAATTAAAACCACAGTAAGGTATCACCTCAAAACTGTCAGAATGGCAATCATCAACAAATCAACAAACAACAAGTATTGGTGAGTATGTGGGGAAAAGGGCACCCTGGTGCACTGCTTATGGGAATATAGGCTGGTGCAGCACTATGGAAAACAGTATGGAGTTTTCTTAGAAAACTAAAAATGGAACTGCCTTTTGATCCAGCAATTTCACTACTAGGACTAGACCTGAAGAACCTTGAAACACCAATTCATAAGAACCTATGTACCCCTATGTTCATAACAGTGCTATTTACAATAGCCATGTGATAGAAACAGCCTAAGTGCTCCTCTGTGGATGATTGAATCAAAAAGCTTTGGTACATTTACACAATAGAATACTACACAGCAGAAAAAAGAAGGAACTCCTACCCTTTGCAACAACATGGATGGAACTGGAAAATATTTTGCTTAGTGAAATAAGGCAGTCAGTGAAAGACAAGTACTATATGATCTCACCCATTATAGGACAATAATGAACAAATCAAAGAAACAGGCAAAACCTAACCAGATTCATAAATACCATGAATAGACCTTATGTGGGCAGAGGGGAGGGAGGAGGAGGAGAGAAGAGGAGGTAGCAAAGAAGGGGAGCAGTTTAGTGAAGGAACTAGCATGGAAGAATCATGGACATGGACAAGTGATATTGACTTTGTGGGCGTGTGGGTGAGTGGAGAAGGGGACAGAGGAGAGTGAAAGGGGGATGGATATAATACAACAACAATAAAATTAAATTGAAAATACCAACATATTATTTCACAGAATTAAAACAAATACTTTAAAAGTTTATATGTAGTATAAAACAACCATGAAATAGCTCTAGCAGCCTTGAGAAAAAGAAAAGAATGAAGTAGGAGAAATCACAATATCAGATATTAAGCTATATTACAAATCCATAGTAATTAACACAGTCCAGTACTGTCACAAAAACAAAGAAACAGATCAATGGAACAAAATAGAGAAGGCCAGAATAAAACCCCCAAAACTCTATCGGCAACTAATATTCAACAAAGAGGGTAGCAACATAAAATGGAGTGCAAATAGTCTCTTCAACAAGTGGTGTTGGGAGAACTGGACAGGGATATGCAAAAAAATGAAACTAGAGCACCAATTTACACCATACACCAGAATAAACTCAAGATGGATAAAGAACTTAAACATAAGCCTTGCCACTATAAAAGCCCTACAGGAAAACCTAGGGAAAAACTTACAGATATCCCACAAAGCAAAAATTTTCACTGATATATCTCCCTGGGCAAGAGAAATAAAGGAACAAATAAACAAATGAAACTATATCAAACTGAAAAGTTTCTGCTCAGCTAATGAAATCATCAATAAAATGAAAGGGGAACCAACCTATTTGCCAATGACACTTGAGACAAGAGTTTGATCTCCAAAATATATTAAAAAGTAGTACAACTCAACACCAGGGAGACAAACAACCCCATTTTAAAAAAAAATGGGCAGTGTACCTGAACAGCCACTTCTCCAAGGAAGACATACCAAGGGTCCAAAGTCATATGAAAGAATGCTCATCATTGTTTTCCATCAGAGAGATGCAGATTAAAGCCACAATAAGATACCACCTGGCACCTGTCAGAATGTCCATCATCAACAAATCAACAAACATTAAGAGCTGGTGAGGATGAGGAGAAAAAGGAATCCTGGTGCACCTCTAGTGGGAATGTAGACTGGTGTAGCTACTGTGGAATACAGTATGGGATTTCCTCAAAAAAGTAAGAATAGAACTGCCTTATAACCCAGTGAATCCACTGCTAGGATTATACCTGAAGAATCCTGAAACACCAGTTCAGAAGAAACTATGCAGCCCTATGTTCGTACAGCACTATTTACAAAAGCCAAGTGCTGGAAACAACCTAAGCACCCTTCAGTGGATGAATGGATCAAAAAACTGTGATACATTTACACAATGGAGTTCTATGCTGCAGAAAGAAAGAGAGAACTCTTATCATTTGAGATGAATGAAACTGGCGAATATGGTGCTTAGTGAAATAAGCCAGTCAGTAAAAGTTAAATACCATAAGTTCTCACTTTATACAGGAGACTAATGAACAAACAAGCAAGCAAAACAGAACCAGAGACATGAATACAAGGAAAAGACTTTCAGTGTGCAGAGGAGAGGGGTTGTGAGGATAGGGTAGAAGGAGGCAAAGGAGAGGAACAATTTAGTCAAGGAACTAGCATGGATGACCCAAGGACATGGACATCATGTGGGATTGACTGTGGGTTTGGGGATAGGGAGGATGGGGAAGGTGAGAGCACATGGGGGAAAATGAGGTGAATGTAATACAATAACATTACAATTAAACCAAAATAAAACAAACCCCAAAATAACTAAATGATAGGGCAAGTAGGGTAGGGTTAAGTCATAGTGACACATGATTCTGCATGTTTTGCTGCAAGTAGGTAATTTGAGGACTGCAGGTAGAATGAAAGAACCAAATAGTTTTCTATCATGACTTTTTTTTTAACAGGTTTTCCATTCCTTGTTTCTCTTCTCCTTCTGGTAACCCTATGATACGGATGTTGTTATGTTTCATGTTGTGCTGCAGCTCTCTTAACCCCTCTTCAGTCTTGTTCGGCCTTTTTTGATTCTCTTGTACTGTCTTGGAGTATTTGTCTACATTATCCTCCAACTTGCTGATCCGGTCCTCTGCTTCCTCTAGCCCACTCTTGTTTCCTTCTACTGTATTCTTCAAATCAGAAATTGTATTCTTCATTTCCTCCTGACACTTATTGATAGTTTCCATGTCCTTTTTCATGCTGTTGTAGTTCTCAGTAAGTTCCTTGTAACTTCCCTGGAGTTCTTTGTAATTTCCCTGGAGTTGTTTGTAGTTCTCCTGGAGTTGTTTACAGTTTTCTTTGATGTGGCTGAGCTCACTGAGCTTCTCTCTCATCATTCTTTTGAATTCCTTATCTGATATTCCAG
>PVIW01014373.1:0-23717 GCA_004026585.1 Noctilio leporinus | reverse complement strand
CCATTCCCCCCAAAGTCAATCCCACCTGTTGTCCATGTCCATGGTTCCTTTATACTAGGTTCTTGTCTAAACTGCTCCCCTTCCTTGCCTCTTCCTTCCCCCTTCCCACAACACCCTTCCCCCTGCCCACTTAAGGCCTATTCACTGTATTCATATATCTGGTTCTGTTTTGCTTATTGTTTGTTTTGTTCACTATTGTCCTGTAATGGGTAAGATCATATGGTATTTGTCCTTCACTGACTGGCTTATTTCACTAAGCATAATACTTTCTAGTTCCATCCATGTTGTTGCAAAGGTTAGGAGTTCCTTCTATCTTTCTGCTGTGTAGTATTCCATTGTGTAAATGTACCAAAGAATTTTGATCCAATCATCCACTGATGGGCACTGAGGCTGGTTCCACTTGGCTATTGTAAATAGCGCTGCTATGAACATAGGTGTACAGAGGTTCTTATGAATTGGTGTTTCAGGATTCTTTGGGTATAGTCCAAGTAGTGGAATTGCTGGATCAAAAGGCAGTTCCATTTTTAGTTTTTTGAGGAAACTCCATACTGTTTTCTACAGTGGCTGCATGAGCCTGCATTCCCACCAACAATGCACGAGGGTTCCCTTTGCCTCACATCCTTGCCAACACTTACTGTTTGTTGATTTGTTGATGATTGCCATTCTGACAGGTGTGAGGTGGTATCTTATTGTGCTTTTAATTTCCATCTCTCTGATGACTAGTGATGTTGAGCATTCTTTCACATGCCTCTGGGCCCTTTGTATATCTTCCTCAGTGAGTTGTCTGTTCAGGTCCTTTGCCCATTTTTGAATTGGGCTGTCTGTCTACCTGGTGTTGAGTCGCATTAGTTATTTATATATTTTGGAGATCAGACCCTTGTCTGAGGTATCATTGGCAATTATGTTTTCCCATACAGTTGGTTATCTTTGAATTTTGCTGGTGTTTTCCTTAGCTGAACAGAAACTTTTCAATTTGATATCGTCCCATTTGTTGATTTGTTCTTTGATTTCCTTTGCCCTTGGTGAAGTATCAGTAAACATATTTCGGTGTAAGATATCAAAAAGTTTACTGCCTCTATTTTTCTCCAGGACCTTTATGGTGGCACTGCTTATGTTTAAGTCTTTATCCATGTTGAGTTTATTCTTGTGTATGGTGTAAGTTGGTGGTCTAGTTTTATCTTTTTGCATGTTGCTGTCCAGTTTTCCCAACACCACTTGTTGAAGAGGCTGTTTTTACTCCATTTGATGTTCCTTCCTCCTTTGTCGAATATTAGTTGACCATAGAGCCCTGGGTTAATTTCTGGGCTTTCTATTCTGTTCCATTGATCTATATGTCTATTCTTATGCCAGTATGAAAAGTTTTGATGACGGTAGCCTTGTAGTATTATTTGAAGTCTGGTATTGTGATTCCTCCTACCTTGTTCTTCTTTCTCAAGATTGCTGTGGCTATTCATGGGTATTTGGCTCCATATAAATTTTTGAAGTATTTTTTCTATTTCTGTGAAGTCTGTCATTGGTATTTTAATTGGGATTGCATTGAATCTGTAGATTGTTTTGGGCAGTATGGACATTTCAATGATGTTAATTCTTCTCATCCATGAACATGGTGTATGCTTCCATTGATTTGTATCTTCCTTGATTTCTTTCTTCATTGTTCTGTAGTTTTCTGAGTACAGGTCTTTTACCTCCTTAGTTAAGTTTATTCCTATGTACTTTACTTTTCTTGTTGCTGTGGTAAATGGGATTTGTTATTTTGTTTCTATTTCTGATGTTTCATTACTGGTATACCAAAATGCTTTTGATTTCTGGATATTAACTTTATACCCAGCTATTTTGCTAAATTTGCTTATTAGGTTGAGTAAGTTTTTGGTGGATCCTATGGGATTTTGTATGTACACTATCAACTGATCTGTAAATAATGACAGTTTGACTTCCTCTTTTCCAATTTGGATACATTTGATTCCTTTTTCTTCTCTGATGGCTATAGCTAGAACTTCCAAGACAATGTTGAACAGAAGTGGGGAAAGTGCACAGCCTTGTCTCATTCCTGATCTTAGGGGGAAAGCTTTTAGTTTTTGTCCGTTAAGTATGATGTTGGCTTCAGGTTTCTCATAGATGGCCTTTATGATGTTGAGGTATGCTCCCTCTATTCCCATTTTGCTGAGGGTTTTTATCATAAATGGTTGCTGTTCTTTATCAAATGCTTTTTCAGCATCTATTGATATGATCATATGGTTTTTATCTTTCAATTTGTTGATGTGGTGTATTACATTTATTGATTTATGATTGTTGTTCCATCCTTGCATCCCTGGGATGAAGCCCACTTGATCATGGTGTATGATCTTTGTAATATACTGCTGAATCCGATTGGCCAATATTTTGTTGAGAATTTTAGCCTCTATGTTCATCAGAAATATTGGCCTGTAGCTTTCTTTCTTAGTTGTGTCTTGCCCTGGCTTTGGGATTAGAACAATATTGGCCTCATAGAAAGAGTTTGGGAGTCTTCCCTCTTTCTGGATTTTTTGGTATAGGTTGAGAAGGATAGGAGTTAGTTCTTCTTTAAATGTTTGGTAAAATTCACCTGTATATCCATACGGTCCGGGGCTCTTGTGCTTTGGGAGATTTTGGATTACTTCTTTAATTTCACTAGTTGTTATTGGCCTATTCAGGCTTTCTGCTTCTCCTGGATTCAGTTTGGGTAGATTATATATTTCCAGAAATGTGTCCATTTCATCCAGGTTGTCATATTTCTTGTCATACAGTTGTTTATAATAATTTCTTACAATCTTCTGTATTTCTGAATGAAGTATCAGTTGTGATTTCTCCTCTGTCAGTTCTGATTCTGTTTATTTGGGTCTTCTCTCTCTTTTTCTTGATAAGTCTGGATAAAGGCTTGTCAATTTTGTTTATTTTTTCAAAGAACCAACTCCTGGACTTGTTGATTCTTTGAATTGTAGTTTGAATCTCTGTGTTATTTAGTGCTGCTCTGATCTTGATGATTTCCTTCCTTCTACTTGCTCTGGGCTTTGTTTGTTGTTGCTCCTCTAGTTCTTGCAGCTTTATGGTTAGGTTTTCATACACTTCTTGTGACCTTTTTAGGAAGGCCTGTATTGCTATAAATTTCCCTCTGAGCACTGCCTTTGCTATGTCCCATAGGTTTTGGGCTGTTCTGTGTTCATTGTTATTTGTTTCCAGGAACTTTTTGATTTCATCTTTGATCTCATTATTAACCCATTCATTATTTAAAAACATGTTATTCAGTCTCCATGAGTTAGAGAATTTTTGTTTTTTCCTTTGAGATTGGTTTCTAGTTTCAAGCCATTGTGATTGAGAAGATACTTGGTATGATTTCAATTTTCCTGTATTTGTGGAGGCTTGTCTTGATACCTACCATGTGGTCTATCTTAGAGAATGATCCATGTGCATTTGAAAAGAATGTGTATTTTGCTTCTTTGGGGTAAAAGACTCTGTATATGTCAGTGAGGTCCATTTCCTCTAGAGTGTTGTTCAATGCCTCCACATCTTTGTTGATTTTTTGTGTAGAAGATCTGTCCATTGTTGATAGCAGGGTATTAAAATCCCCTACTATTAGTGTGTTGCTGTTTATATCTTTCTTGAAGTCCTCCAAGATTTTCCTTATGTATTTTGGAGCTTGTACGTTGGGTGTGTATATGTTTACCAGAGTTATTTCTTCTTGATGGATTGTTCCCTTAAGTGTTATGAAATGTCCTCCTTTATCCCTTTTTATGAACTTCATTGTAAAATCTATTTTGTCTGAAATAAGTATTGCTACTCCAGCCTTTTTTTCATGACCATTTGCTTGATACATATTTTTCCATCCCTTCACTCTCAATCTGTGTTGGTCTTTTGTTCAGAGGTGAGTCTCTTGAACACAGCATATATATGGGTCATGTTGTCTTATCCATTCAGCTACACTATGTCTTTTGATTGGCGCATTTAATCCATTTACATTTAAGGTTATTATTGATTGATACTTATTCATTGCCATTTTCTCACTTTGTACCTGTGTTCCTCGTTGGCTTTCTCTGTTTCTTCATTTTATTTATTTATTTATTTTTAAAGCATACCCTTTAGCATTTCTTGTAATGTTGGTTTGGTATAGACCTATTCTTTTAGCCTTCTTTTGTCTGGGAAATTCCTTATTTCTCCTTCTATCTTGAATGAGAGCCTTGCTGGGTAGAGTATTCTTGG
This sequence comes from Noctilio leporinus, assembly GCA_004026585.1. Taxonomy (NCBI): domain Eukaryota; kingdom Metazoa; phylum Chordata; class Mammalia; order Chiroptera; family Noctilionidae; genus Noctilio; species Noctilio leporinus. Next base: position 19,505 of record PVIW01014373.1, on the reverse strand, counting down.
TTGGAGGCCTTTGTTTACCATTACCTGAAATACTTTTTGCCATTCCCTTCTGGCTTGAATTGTTTCTGTTGAATCATCATTTGATAGTTTTATTGGAACCCCCTTATACATTATTTGTTATTTCTCTTGATGCTTTTAGGATTCTCTCTTTGTCTTTGAAATTTGCCATTTTAACTTATAATGTGCTTTGGTGTTGGTCTGTTTGGGTTGATCTTCATTGGGACCCTCTGTGCTTCCTGAACTTGATTAATGTTTTCACTCATCATGTTAAGGAAATTTTCTATCATGACTTTTTTGAACAGGTTTTCCATTCCTTGTTTCTCTTCTCCTTCTGGTATCCCTATGATACGGATGTTGTTACGTTTCATGTTGTCCTGCAGCTCTCTTAAACCCTCTTCAACCTTGTTCACCCTTTTTTCATTCTCTTGTACTGTCTTGGAGTATTTGTCTATGTTGTCCTCCAACTCACTGATCCGGTCCTCTGCTTCCCCAAGCCTACTGTTGATTCCTTCTACTGTATTCTTCAATTCAGAAATTGTATTCTTCATTTCCTCCTGGCTCTTACTGATAGTTTCTAAGTCCTTTTTGATGCTATTGTAGCTCTCAGTAAGGTCTTTGTAGTTCCCTTGGAGTTGTTCATAGTTTTCTTTGAGCTGGCTCAACTCATTGAACTTCTCTATCATCATTCTTTTGAATTCCTATCTGATATATCATGTGCCTCTGTTTCATTTGGTGGTCTTTTTGGGGATTCTTCCTTTTCTTTTGGTGATGGATTGATTCTTTTTTCCCCCATTTTGGATGTCTGTTGTTGCTTGTTTTTTTTCCCCCTTGGATTAATCTGCTTTGCTTCCTTGCCTTTGTTGAACACCCTTCTGTGTTAGGATATTTGTGGAGTTCAGTGTTGCAGTCTCCTAGATTTCTTTCACTTGTTGTTCTTGGTGTGGCCTTTATGTCGTTAACTTGGGCTGTCTGATTGTATTCTGGATTGGTTGTGTATGTTGTTCCTTTCCTTCCAGTTAGCTGATTGAGAGACAGTCCTTCTATCCTTTCTCATACACTGTTTTTGAGTTGCTCCTAAAAGAGAACCACCAGTCCAGGCAAAATAACCATACCTTCAGTGATATCTTTCTCTTTTACTTCCCCTTTTGACGGCCTATGAACATAACTATATACCCAAGCCCTCCAAGGTAACCCCTGCTCTTAATCACACCTTCAGCTGCAATTGAGACACTCTTGACAGGGATGTAGATATCTTAAGACTGTTGTACGAGGGGAAGAAATGATTAAGTTGATGAAAGTATAGATAGTTTTGAAGGGTGCTGAGAACTAGCAAAGATAGCAGGGATATGAGAGAGAAAACCAACTTTTCTGTTCTATAGAAATGAGGAGAGGGAGAATCAGAAAGCCTCAACTATGAGTGAACAGTGTAAGCCTATGTATATGGTTGCCACATCTGCCTCGCTATTCACCATTAATGACCCCTGACTAGTCCAGGTGGAGCCAGAACCTGTGGGCTTTTAGCAGAAAAATAAAAAATAAAAAATAAAAATAAAAATAAAATAATAATAATAAAGAAAGAGTTTGGGTGGTTGTTTACCGTTTATGATCTCTGATTGGTCCAGGTGGAGCCAGGACTTCTGGGCTTTTAGCAGGAAAAAAATAAATAAATAAATAAATAAAGGGTTTAGGTGGCTGGGGAGGGGAGGAATACTTAGATTGAGGACTGGGAATGTGTTGTAGTCAGAGAGTGAGTAGATTTTAAAACAAGAATAGGGGAAGGGTCTTGGGTGTTTAGGTGGATTGAGAGGGGAGGAGTAAAAATATGTGAGTTGTGATACACTGTGGTTTAAACAATAGTTACTTAAAATGCACTAATTGTGAGGCTTGGAAGTAACTTTTGAAAAGGATATGTTAGGGGTTAATGGTTCATGTAGCTATTGGTACAACTCAGGTGCTTGAGAGTAGCAGCAATCCATTTCCTGAGTCTGCCTCTTTTTCTTGGTCAGGTCTCTGCAGTCTATAGTTTAGCTGTGTGGTTTTGGAGTGGCAGGGCCTATGATTGTCACAGTCAGGGCTGATTCTGAGTGTCAGCCCCCAGGTAGGCTGGGCCTCCAATAGCCTAGCTGGGTTTCAGTGCTGCCAGTGTTCTGGGGCCCTCCATTTTCTGCTTCCGCGTGAAGTCCAGCAGGGTGTTTCTGTGATGTCTATAGCTGCTACTGCCCCTCCAGCTCCTGGAGCAGGTTCCTGCCTGCGGTGGGCACCTGGCACCCCTGCAGGGCAGCCTGCAACCTGGCTGGCTCCTGTGATGACTGGCCCTGCCCCCACAGCTCACAGAGAAGGCAGCCCCCGTCCGCCAACAGTGCCCAGCTCCCCTGGGTGAGGGCCAACCCTCTAGGCAGTCCAGCTCTCCAAGGAGTCCTTCACACTGCCTCTGTGATGTGGGCCCGGCTCCCTAGAGCGTCTGCAGTGAAGCCTTTGTCGCCTGCAATGGGTGGGTCAGTTGCCCCAGCTGCAGGTTCCTGGCTTGCTTTTTGGAGTTTCTGTGGAAGCCTAAGGGCCAGTGTGGGTGCTCAGGGCTGGGCCTACCCCCTTGCAGGGGCTTCAAGCTGTTCTTTCCCCGGTGGCCCAGAAACACCATTTTTGGCCCGCTCACTGCTCTGGCCAGTGCACTTCCCCACTCCCCAACTCCTGCTCCCTGCAGGACTCCTCATCAGCCTCTGGCCCAGGGAGGAGCTTCCTCTCCCTGTTGCTGGAGTGAATCTCTTACACAGTCCCTTCCCTGCAGGGAGTTCAATTCCTCATTCCCTCCGGCCTTTGCCCTCACTGCCCACACTTCACTGCTCAGATTTCTAGTCACCAGGGAGCCTGGAACTGGCTTCAGTTAAACATGCTCCTCTGGGTAGAGCTGCCACTGTCCAGAGTGACCTCAGCCCACTGGCAGGTTTGGAGCTGTCTCACCTGCTCTCCTGTAGGTCTCTGCAGCCTCAGGACTGTGCTCCCCTGAGTTCACATGCTGACCTCTCAAATTCTTAGGGACTTGCAAACATCTCATGCTCCCTATCCTGTCCTCCAGCTGCTCTGGTACTCAAGAACGCCATCGGCACTGCTCTCTACTCTGTTGCCATCTTTTTCCAAAAATTTCTTTTCATTATTCCAAAATGCCTATGTTAATTCATTTGTTTAAATTACTCATTTAAGTAATATGAGTTGCAATATTACCAAACACATGCAAATATACATTTACACACATACCTATTTTTACACATATTTAAAGTACATACTGGATTTTGAAGAGTTAATCCAAAAAATTTAAAATATGCCAACAGCTTACATAATTATTAGATGTTAAATGATAGTATTTTAGATATATTGTAGCAAAATTAAGCAGATTTTTTTCTTCTTTAATACTTATTTTACTCCGGAGGGCTATTTTTGTGAAATATATCACAGAAATGGTGTATTGCAGACCTCACTTTTGTGAAAGTTGTCCTAGAGACAGTGCCAAACCCATAGTAAAAAATGAATTTGTTTTTTGAATCAGATCCTCCCCCCTCCAATAATACAACTCAACTTTATCTTAAGTTACTGGAGCTACAACTTATTCTTTTTGGAGTTTTCCATTTTAGATAGTAGATTGATTTCTTTTGTAATTTTTATTTTATTTTTGCCATGCACAGGTCTTACTTCTTTCAATACCCTCTGTTTTTCTTCTACATGTGTTTTACAAGTTGAAGCCTTCAGAAATAATGACACTTGCAGTGCTCAGCCAGTCCCCAGAGTAGAAATTATTATGTCTACTAAGTTGAGGTAAAAAAAATAACAATCCCTGGGATTTAAATAATTTTGGAGAATAGTATTCTAGCTATTTTTTGAACTTGTGGTTGACTTTCTACATGGTCCTATACTAACCCTTGAACTACTTAAGAGTCTGTTAAGGTAGAGATTAGGTATGTTCACATTTCAATAATAAAGTTTACTATAACATTCATTCCTTTTTCCAAGTATCCCCAGTTTGGTGGCATTCATAACTGAAAATATATATTTCCATTATCTATTTGAACAAATCTCATCTAATTTACATGCTAATGTGAGAATATATATTGTCTATGTACACGAATCATATAGTTTATTAGTTTTCAACTTCCATCCAAATTGGTCTTCATTCTCAGCATCTTTTCTAACCTAAAAATTGACTGATTTCACAACACACCCATGACCAGTTGGTTGCTATTTAAAATATAAATTGCTAACAAAATCTATATATTACACACCCACAAGTAAACACATATTTTGTAACAGTGAATAAGAAAGATAGCATGTCTTCTATGTAATATACATCCATTTTCTCAGGTTTTTGTTCTTCCTTAACTGTATTTGATTTTTCTGAGTTACTGCAAGTAACCTGATTTTCCCATATTGTGAATAGATTCCAATCTAAGAAAACTTAACCTGCAGTAATGCAGATACAAGTAATATACAAAATTGTACCTTATTTAGTAAAATGTATTTATAACAAGATCACTTTAAAGCATTCATAAGTTAAAGTTGGTTCCTACTCACTCAGCTGCCCTATGTATTTTCATTTACCTTTGTACCTGTGTTCCCATTTGTCTCTCTGTTTCTTCATCTTCTTAAAGCAGACCCTTTAGCATCTTTTGCAATGTTGGTTTGGTGGAGAAGTATTCTTTTAGTCTTCTTTTGTCTGGGAAGCTCCTTATTTCACCTTCCATTTTGAATGACAGCCTTGCTGGGTAGAGTATTCTTGGTTGCAGGCCTTTGTTTTTCATTGCTTGAAATATTTTTTTGCCATTCTCTTCTGGCTTGTTGTGTTTCTGTTGAGAAATCAGCGGATAACCTTATGGGAGCTCCCTTGTATGTTATTAGGTGTTTCTCTATTGCTGCTTTTAGGATTCTCTCCTTGTCTTTGAAATTTGCCACTTTCATGGTGTGTCTTGGAGTGGGCTTGTTTGGGTTCATCCTCCTTGGGACCCTCTGTGCTTCCTGAGTTTGCATGATGTTTTCTCTCCTCAAGTTAGGGAAGTTTTTGTCATTAGTTTTTAAAAGAGGTTTTCTAACCCTTGCTCCTCCTCTTCTCCTTCCGTATCCCTAGGATACAGATGTTATTACGTTTCATGTTGTCCTGCAGCAGTCTTAAAACCTCTTCATTCTTTTTCAGTCTTTTTCATTTTGTTGCACTGCCTGGGAACTTTTTTCTACATTGACCTCTAGCTTGATGATCTGATCCTCTACTTTCTCTATCCTGCTTTTGATTCCTTCTACTGTGTTCTTCAATTCAGAAATGGTATTCTTCATTTCCTCCTGGATCTTATTGATGATTTCTAGGTCCTTTTTAATGCTGGTGTAGTTCTCAGTAAGTTCCTTGTAGTTCTCCTGGAGTTCTTTGTAGTTTTCTTTGAGCTGGCTGAGCTCATCAAGCTTCTCTATCATCATTATTTTGAATTCCATGTCTGATAGGGTGCTTGCCTCTATTTCATTTTGCACTCTTCCTGGAGATTCCTCTTTTCCATTTGCTAAGGGTTTATTTCTTTGTTTCCCCATTTTAGGTGGCTCTTGTTTATTTCTGCTTCTTAGATTGGTCTTCTCTGACTTACTGCCTTAGTGGTGTGACCTTCTGTGGTGTAGAGGTGCACTTGTTTTATTTCCTGGATCTGTGCTTGATGATGTCAGCTTGTGTCCAGTCTGGGCCTAGTCAGCCAGTTGGAGACTACTGTCTTTATCTACTTTAGTTGTTAATCCAATCAGTCTGTGGTCAGTGGTCAGTTTTAGGCACCTTTGGGCGGGGTAGATGAATTCAGTTGTTAATCTAATCCCATTATAATCCAATCAACTAGGTTATAATCCAGTTTATAAGTTTACCTGATCTGAGGTCAGGTTTAGGAAAGGCTGGGTGGGGTGATTTAATTCCTGTGGGTGGGGCTGTGACTTCCTTACAGTCTCCCGCCCTTTTGAGATGAGTGGTCTGCAGGCTGTGTGGGGGAACGGTCAGCACTGGACATGGGCTGCTCCCTCAGCTCTCCCCCTAAAGCCACTGCCCCAAACTTTCCCCAAGTTTCTCTAGTCCATTCTGCCCATTCTCTGCTGCAGCCCAGGGTAGATGGGTGCCACCGTATTTTCGTGCATGGTCCCTTTAAGAACTCAATCTCTCTGTCAAGCTGGCTAAACCTGGCAGGTTTTTGCTTTTCACAGCTGGGTGCTGTTTTACTCTCAGCTGTGTTGCTGTAGGCTGGGAAGCCCAGTTAGGGGTTTAGATCCCACCTTTCTTAGGTGGAACCTTCAGCTACTGAGAAGTTTCTTCATCCCATCAGTGGCCGCCTGGTGTGAGCCCCACCAGTCCTCTCGTGGTCCTGTACCTCCTACAGGTCATCTTGTGATAAATTGGCTCTTCTATTCTGTCCGTGGTAACAAGGCTTCTCTCCAGTTGGTGTTCTGTTGGTTATTCTGGATGAGTTCTCCCCAATTAATTTGTAATTCTGGTTTGGTCTTGGGAGAAGATTGGTGTAGCTCCACTTACTCCTCCACCATCTTGGTTCTCCCCAGAATACATGTTTAAGTTATACTAAAGAACTGTATTAGGGTTCAGAAACCTGCATGTTAACAAATTTCTTACCTATGTGGTATAATTTCCTTTCTGCTTGAAGGGCTTCCTTTAACATTTCTTGTGCTGCAAAAGTGCAAGTGATTCTGTCTTTTAGCTTTTGTATGTCTAAAGATGTTTTTATTTCAACTCGATTTTAAAAAGATATTACCACTGACTATAAAATTCTAGGTTGATAACTTTTACTCCTTTTCACAGGAGATGTACTCCTATATTTTCTTCTAAGAGTTTTATAATTTTACCTCTTACATTTTGAATGTAACATTTGAATATGCTACATTTTGAATACATTTTTGTGTATGGCAAGAAGGTGTTCAATTTCCTTCTTTTATATATAGATATCCTGTTGTCTCAGAATCATTTGTAGAAAAGACTATTCTTTCTCCTTTTAGTTATTATCTTAGCACTCTTGTTGGAAATCAAGTCATCATAGATATGAGAGTTTATTTCTTGACCCTGAATTCTAGTCTATTGATGTAGGTGTCTTTTCTTATGCTAGTGCGGATTGTCTTAATTTCTGTAGTGTCAGTGTTTTAGAATTGGGGTGTGAGATCATTCCATAATTGTTCTTTTCTTTCTTCAAGACTTTGAATATTCATATGAATTTTAGAATCACAATGGTAATTTCTGCAAAGAGGCAATCTGGAATTTTGAAAGATTGTGTTTAATCTATAGATCAAATTTTTAAAAAATATTTTTTCTTTATTTTCTGTATTTGATGAGACACTGTCATACTTTCCTTTTCTTATTTTAAGCATGGCTTTCTCTAATCTTTAAATATACCTAGAGTGGTTACTTTGAAGTTTTTGTCAATTAATTCTGCTATTTGGGCCTTCTCACAGGTAGTTTCTGCTGTCTGCTTTTTCCCCCCTGAGTATGTTTCATACCTCACTGTTTCTTTGTATGTATTGTAATTTTTAATAGAAATAAATGGACCTTTTAGGCATTGTAACAACTCTGGATACTGAGTCTTCACTTTGCCTCTCCACCTCCAGGCTTACTACTATTTGCTTATTTAGGCTTGGTTGCACTATTTTAGTGAAGTCTATTTTTCTCCTGCAGTGTGAAGCTTCTGATGCCACTCTTCAGAATATGCAGCATTGGATATGTATACAGTAACCCTGGGATGACTTTCCCAGAGCTTGCTTGACTGTCTCTTTTCTTGATCTTTCTTCTAAGCTGTCTGCCTCCATTGGAATCACAGCAAGTGATTCCAGTTGATTATCAGCTACTGATTGCCAGTTGATTGTTCTATTGTTTTTAATAGTACCATGTTGAAAAACAACTAATTGCTCCATTGCCTAATCAAATTAAATCCAGGCCCCATTTCCATCTCCACAGCTCAGGAAATCTACTAGGCTTTGCCTGTGTTCCTGCTCTGCACTACAGTCTGGATACCATCTCAAGGCAACTAGATCACCTTTTTTGTCTCATCGCAGAGCGATCATTGGCCTTTGTTGCCTAAATCTAGTATCTTAAAACTCTTTTTTATTTCATCTTTTTTGGAGGGGCATATTTCAGGCAGTAACATAAATCTGGTTCCTGTTATTTCATCTTGGCGAGAAGCAGAAGTCTAGAGCCCCCTTTTAAATTTCTATATATCTCTCTGAATCCAGTAAATAAAATGATATTAGATCCATATGCTAATAAGAAAAGAAAGTAAAAAGTATACATAGTAAAGTACTTATATGTACAAATAAAGAAAGCATCTGGATGTACACATCATTTAAATATATTAAAAATTAAATGCAAATAGCTGTTCCATATAAACTCTAATGTCTCCCAGTTTGCTGCACTCTGTAGAAAAATCTCCACAGTCAAAGGGATTTGGTGATCACCTAAAACATTCAGGAAGAACATGCCTACCTGTCTCAAATTTTTTCTTTTTTTATGATGTGCTCTTTCTCTTTCCTTTCTTCCCTCCCTCCCTCCCTCTAGAAGTGGTTTTGAGCAAAAAGGAAGACTAGTTAAAGTGTTTATGTTATTGGCAGAAACATAATTCGTTTTACTTAAAGAGTATCTCTTTAAATAAAATAAAGACATGAGAGAATAACATATTCAGTATTTCAAAATGTTCCTGTTTTAAAGTCCAAACAAAAGTCTTCGACTACCGAACTTTCATAGTTCTGTTTTTACCAGATGCTGGAAAACATTGAAACCAAACCAGTTCCTCAGAAATGTGTTCCTAACCACAACTCCATGCAGACAGACAAACAGAATTTATGTCAGTTCCTGGAAAAGAAAGGCTTAGGGGCTACATTTAACTATTTCATCTACTTTATTTGTTCTTGATTTGTTTTGCTTCTTCAAAGTCGTGAAGGCCAGTCTGGCACATAAGTTATCTTCCCACATCTGTTTTGATTGTGCTCCTGGCTTCTCACTGGTCTGCCCTGGATTTTTTGGAGGCCTTCTGGCTACTGAGCAGCACAGTGTTGGTGGCTTTAACTGATGGAAATGGCTTTAACACTGGGAATCTAAAGTGCTGTAGCAAACTTACCTCTCTCAACTATGTCCAGAAAAAATGGTTCTCCCAAGGCTTTTTCTATGATGAACTGACTCAATCTGAGACAGAAGCTGTTAAGTAAGCAAACTATTCCCTTCATGTTGTATTTTGGGACTTCCCTTCTCATTGTTTCCAGTTCTTGGGACTCTCTGCTATAAGTGACCCATTGTAGAGGTCAACTGCTCTCAGCATAACCAACTTGCAGTACAGGGAAGGCTGAGGTGCCACCTCTCTGTGTGTGGTATCACTGTAATAGGAAATTTCAGGGATGGCATGATGGTCAGGCCCTGCCATGTGGACAGGACAGCTAGAAAGAAGCCTAGTCTGCAGACAGAAAAAAGAATGAAACAGCCCAAAAGGGCAAAAAGGAGGGCCTGGATGTCTTTGTTCTTCCAAGTCCAGTCCTTCCTGAGTCCCAGATGCATTCCTCATCTCGATTTATGAAATAACCCTGAAGCTGTTCAATCATTATCTTTCCCTAGCTACCAAGTTTTCTGACCTAAGCTAGCTCCCGAATTGGTTTCTGTTAAATGACACAAAGTTGCTCCCATGTCTGTTTCACATCAATATGACCCTGGGTTATTTGGGAAAAAAACATCCATGCTAATTGCTTAAGGGATGTTAATGATGTAGGAATTTTTATGTTTTGAAAGTTATGTGTTAGAGAAGTGCTGTGAACCTCATATGTAATTTTAAATTATCTAGTAGCTACATTTGAAAAACTAAAACAGGTTAAATTCATTTTAATAATATATTTTATTTAACCCCCTATATCCAATATATTATAATTTCAACATGTGGCCAATAAAAAATGAGGTATTCTGAACTCTTTTTTTCATACTAAGTCTTCAAAATCTTGTGCATTTCACACTTACGCACACACCTCAACATGGACTAGCCACATTTCATGTACTAAATAGCCATATGTGGTTAGAGGCTATTGGACAGCACAGTTTTGGTTGCTTTAACTAACAGGAATGCGTTTAACAGTGGGAATCTAAAATGCCATAGCAAATTGATAGACTTTATTTAAGGAAAGTAGGGCTATATGATAACCTTCACATGATACTGCAGAGGAAGATCCCTCTATTCTTTTGTAAGGTAGGTTCTCTAATGAGAGGGCATTTGAATTTATTTAAAACTAAGGGGATAAGTAGGATTGCAATAAGGGTACTCATTATCTGTTAAAAAATATCAATTGTATGTCTATTATCCAAAACTATGCTTGAAGTGGAAGTTTAAAAATAAAAATATTTTCTACATTCATTGAGATTGTTATCTCTTGAAGAAGAGTACTATTTATCAGAATTACACAAATAATTGTGCTAAGTCTTATGGAGGAAAGGTTGTCAGAGAGAGGGGAGTAGACCCTGGAACATGGTCTGCTCTGGAATTTAAAAAAGCTTCCTTGGTTTGAGGATGTTTGAGTAAAGATCTGGATGATGGGTAAGTGCTTATAAGAAAACAGGAGGGGGGAACATCCCAGGAGAAGAAAGAGCATGTGCAAAGATAGCAGGAAGCATGGCTCATTTATGGATGTGAAGTAAGCTCTGTGGGACTGAAATATAGAAAAAGAGAAAGCGGGACAGCATGGAGCAGAATGTCTAGGCAAGGGCCAGACCATGCCCAGTGTGTTAGACCAAGTTACACATGTTTTCCAAGAGGACTGGGAACACACTGTTGGATTTTAGTCAAATGAGATGATGTAATCAGGGTTTGGTTCTGAAAAACCATTCTGATCATAGTGTGGAAAGTGTCCTGAGGAGGATAAAAAAATGTCTGTGGAGAGACCATCAGGGTACTACTGCAATAATCTCAACAGGAAAGCACTTGGCCCACATGAAAGTGGTGGCAGTAGAGATGGAGAGCAGACAACTCTGAAAATTATGTCAGGAACATAAGAGAGACAGGTATTTGTCAAGGGATGTGGGGGACGGTCCTAATCATTGCACTAGAACAAGCAAAAAGAAGACCAGGCTTAGTAAATTCATGCAGAATTTTAGGGGCCCAAGAGACAGTCATGGTACAAATACCAGGTAGGTAGGTAGGTACAAGAGTCTGGAGCTCAGAGGAAAGGAAGATGATTTTGAAATAGTCTGTGTACACTTCATTTTCAAAATTCCCTGGCCTTTTACTTCCTTGAAGATGCTATGCTCGAGTGCCTTTGCATTTGTTTCTCATCTGCAGAAATCCTACCTCCTCTCCCATTTGCTTAATGATCTGCTACTTTTTATTAGATTCCAGATCAATTGCCACCTCCTCAGGGTTACATTTACTGACCCCAATGACGGTGTAAACCCTCACAGCACCATATACTTCACCCTGGTGGCACTTGAAGCAATTACCAACTACAGATTTACATTTATTTGCATCCTTATTTGATTAACAACTATCTACGTTACTAGAATATAATGAAGGGGCCAAGTCTTTTCTATGAGATAATTTTTTTAAGAGCCACCTTAGGTACATTAAAAAATTGAGAAGAAAGTAGAGAGAGTTCTCTGTGCCCCCTCTCCCCACCACACACACAGTCTTCCCCATATCAATGTTCTGCATGGTACATTTGAAATATCAAAGAATTACACTCAATGTTTGTTGTTTTCATTGGAGTTCACTCTTGGTGTTGTATATTTTTTGGGTTTTGACAAATGTATAGTGACATATAACCGTGATTACAGTATCATACAGAATAGTTTCAGTGCCCTAAAAATACCATATGCTCTACTTGTTCATTTCTCCCTCTCCTCAGCTCCACCAACCACTGATATTTTTAATGTCTGTATAGTTTTTTCTTTTCTAGAATGTCATATAGTTGAAGTCATACAGAATGCAGCCTTTTCAGATTGGCTTCTTCCACTTAATGATATACATTTAAGGTTCCTCCATGTATTTTTTATGGTTTGATACCTTATTTCTTTTTAGTGCTGAATAACATTCCATTCTCTAGATGTATCAGGGTTTATTCATTCACCTACTGAAGAACATCTTGGTTGCTTATAAGTTTGGGAAATTATGAATAAAGCTACTGTAAACACCTGTATGCAAATTTTTTGTGGACATTAAGTTTTCAATTCTTTTAGGTAAATATCAAGCAGTACAATTGCTGGATTATATAGTAAGACCATGTTCTTAGTTTTGTAAGACATCATCAAAGTGTCTTCCAAAATGTCTGATGGCTGTATCATTCTTGCATTCCCACCAGCACTGAACACAGGTTTCTGTTGTTCTACATCTTCTACAGTATTTGGTATTGATGTTTTGTATTCTAGCTGTTCTAAAGGGTATGCCCTTGTTGTTGCTGTTTTAATTCAAAATTCCATGATAATGTATAATGTTGAAAATCTTTTTATATGCCTATTTGTGATTTGTATATCTTTTTTTTTTTTTGGTGAGGTGTCTGTTCAAGTCTTTTAGCCATATTTTTTGCCTTTTATTTATTTTTTAAAGATTTCATTTATTATTTCTAGAGAGAGGGGAAGGGAGGGAGGCAGAGAGGGAGAGGAACACCAATGTATGGTTGCCTTTCACCTGCCTTCAGTTAAGGACCTGGCTGGAGACCTGGCCCTGACTGGGAATCAAACCAGCCACCTTTGGGTTTGTGGGCCAGCATCTATCTATTGAGCCACCAGCCAGGGCTTGCTTACCTTTTATTTTTTGAATTAAAAACAATTTATTGTATTATTTCCATTACTATTTAATCACTTATACCCTTCCCCCCCTACAATCATGCCAGTGTTATCCATGCCCATGAGTCCTTTTTGCTCAATCTCTCACCCTCTAAATTCCACTCCCCCTTAGCTGTCATACTACTCATTATCTATGAGGCTATCTCTATTTTGCTTTCTAATTCAACTTGTTCATTAGATTACACATAAGAGTGAAATCACATGGTATTTGTCTTTCTCTGACTGGCTTACTTCACTTAGCATAATGTTCTTCAGGTCCATCCATACTGTCACAAAGAGTAAAATTTTATTTTTTACCACCAAGTAGTGTTGTTCAGGTCTTTTGCCCCTTTTAAAATTGGATTATTTATTTTCTTATTGTTGAGTGATATATATTCCAAGCCTGCTTTTGTTCAGCATTGTCTCCCAGTGTCTAGAATTATACTTAGTAGGAGTTGAGTAAATGTATTCTAAATAAATGAAGAAGTGAAAGCAAACTTGCAGTTAATTCAAGCTGTGAATAAAGATTATGTATCAAAATAGAGAATATAAGAGTGAGATGAAAGTATCTAGGACCAAGATTTGAGGATTTCCTTAATTAAATGACTGGATAGAAGAGACTATCCAAATGGCTACAAAACACAAGGAAAGAGGCTTAACTTCTTTAAAATACAGATAAAAACCACAGTAAAATACTACTACACATACACCAAAATGGCTAACACTCTTGAAAAGGATGAAAATATCAAGTGTGGATAAGGATGTAGAGCAACTGGAATGTTCATACTCTACTTCATGCAACCAATTTGGAAAGTAATTGGTGGCATCAACTACAGCTAAGTGTATTCATGTATTATGACTTAGACATATCACTATTAGATATATAACCAACAGATTGATAAATAGAACTTTACAATTCTGTTTATACAAAATTCAAAAGTAAGACAAATCTATCTATTGCATTAAAAGCCAGGATAGTCATTACCTTTGAAGAGAGGTAGCAACTTAGGTAGGAATGATTATAAAGTTCTGCTGTTTTCAGATCTGGGTGTTGGTTATATGAGTGTGTTCAATTTGTGATGACTCATTGAACTGTTCACATTATGATTCATGAGTTTTACTGCATGCATTAAAACTTTATTTTAAAAATATAAAAAGCTTTTAGAGTCCTCAAAAAAATAGAAGTAAAGCTTTATTCCCATTCATTTAGTGTCCCAAAAAGTGTGAGTCCCTGGGCTATTATAAGAGCAAAGAAACCTATTTATAAAAGCTTGTCACAAATTTACTTCTGACCAAGATGGAGGGGTAAACACACTGCATTTCCTTTCATAACTAAGAGGGAACACATCTACCTCAAAACTATAAAATACATTCAAAAGCTTGAGAAAATTGAACTAAAGGAAAGTCCAACAAAGAAATAAGAAGAGACACTCATCCAGACAGGTAGGAGGCGCAAAGCCATGGCACAGAGGTTGGGATGTGGTGGCAGCAGCGGCAGGAACAGTGGTGGCAGTGGCAGTGGCCACACGGGCAGCAGCCATACCAGTGGCAGCAACACAATATTCAACAGCGGTGGCACTGGCAGAGGCAGCAGCAACTTTGACAGTGACACCAGCGGTGGCACCAGCAGTGGAAGGCAGCACAGTGGCTGGGGTTTGCTGTTGGAAAGCTCAGTCACACATTATAAAAATTAAGAAGAAAACTTGAGGACTATCCCATCCCTAGACCAGATCAGGCAGCTCACAGCTCCAGAACCAGGGGAAAATAAAGCCACATTACTTCAGGCTGTGAAAATCAGTGGAAGTTAGTATGGTAAAGGAAACTACCCATCTCTCAACAGAGTCAGTTTGTTTAGTGGGAAAAGAGTGACTACTGAGCATTGTTTCCTCTCAGACTCTCACCCACGTACATTGCTACTAGGTGGTAAAACAGGTTACCCCAGCACTAACAAATATGAAAGGCTCCTCCCCCTAAAACATAACAGGTGTGACAGCTCTACCTAAGATTCAGGGATAAAGAATTAGGCTGTCAAGTTGAGGAGACAAGGAAGTATGGCCCAAAGGAAGGATCAGATCAAGGTTCCAATGGGAGAAATGAGCAAAGAGGAGATAACCAGCCTAATAGATACAGAGTTCAAAATGCTAGTGATAAAGATGCTCACAGACTTGACAGATATCCTTGAGTATGGCAAATGCAGAAAGGAAGAAGTGAAGGCTATGCTAAGTGAAAAGAAGAAAAATCCACACAAAAACAATGGTGAAGGGAAGGAAACCAGGGTTCAAGTCAATGATTGGTAATATAAGGAAGACATAAACAGTAAACAAGTACATAATCAAGAAACAACAATTAAAAAAAAAAAAAAAAAAAAGCCTGCAAACCCAAAGGTCACTGGTTCGATTCCCCAGCCAGGGCACATAACCAGGTTGCAAGCCAGGTCTCCAGCCAAGTCCGTGGCTGGAGGCAGGTGAAAGGCAACCATACATTGATGTTTCTCTCCTTCTCTTTCTCTCTGCCTCTCTCCCTTCCTCTCTTTCTGGAAATAATAAATAAAATCTTTAAAAAAAATAAACAAAAATGAAGAGGGGCTTAGGAATGTTTGGGACAACTTTAAACATGCCAACATCTGAATCATAGGGGTGCCAGAAGGAGAAGAGGGAGAGCAAGAAATTGAAAAAAATATATCAGAAAATTTCCCTAATTTGGTGAAGGAAATGGAAATACAAGTTCAGGAAGCACAGAGAGTCCCAAACAAGTTATACCCAAAGAGGACCACACCAAGATGCATCATAATTAAAATGCCAAAGGTTAAAGACAAAGAGAAAATCTTAAAGCATCAAGAGAAAAGCAGTTAGTTAACTACAAAGGAGTTCCCCTAAGATTATCTGTGCTTCCATTGTAAACAATAGCTGTGCTGGATGGAGTATTTTTGGTTATAGGTCCTCGCTTTTCATCACCTTTAATACTTCTTGCCAGTTCCTTCTTGCCTGCAAAGTTTCTTTTGAGGAATCAGCAGGTACTCTTAGTGTTTTCGGGACAAGGTAAAACTAAAGGAGTTCATCATCACCAAGCCATTATTATGTGAAATGTTAAAGGGACTTATTTATGAAAAAGAAAATCAAAACTATGAACATTAAAGTGACAACAAGCTCACAACTATCAACAACAGAATCTGAAAAATAAAACCAAAAGCAAACTATGTAAACAACCAGAAGAGGAATAGAAGCATAGGTTTGGGGATCATTTAGAGGGTTATCAACTGGGAGGGAGAAAGTGGGAAATGGTGCTGCAATTAAAAAGCATAATTGGTAAGTTCAAATAGACAGGGAAATTTAAAGAATAGTACAGGAAAGGGTGAAGCCAAAGAACTTACATGCATGACCCATAGATGTGAGGTAAGGTTGGTGGCATTGCTGGATGGTAGGGAGACATAACTGGGTGGAAGGGAATAAAGGGAAAAGTAATTGAGACAATTGTAACAACATAATCAATAAAATATTTTTAAAAATTGACAGGGGGATATTAAGACTAGTATTGGAAATGAAGAAGACAAAGAACTTACATACGCAACCCATGGACATGAACTAAGAGGGAAGAATTGCTGGAGAGAAGTGGGGTACTGGGCAGCAGGGGGCAATGGGGGAAAATTCGACAACTATGATAACATAATCAATAAAATATACTTAAAATTAAACATAAATAAACATTTTAAAACATCACACATTTTATTTTACTTACTTTATTTTAAAAAAATATTTATTATTTTTAGAGAGGGGGAATGGACAAGAGCCAGAAAGAAAGAGACATCAATGTATGGTTGCCTTTCACCTGCCTATAGCTGGAGGCCTGGCTGGAGACCTGGCTGGAGACCTGGCTGGGAATGGAACCAGTGATCTTTGGATTCAAAGGCTGGTGCCTTATCCACTGTGCCACCAGCCAGGGCCACATTTTAAATGTGGGTGCTTTAACTTGTAACATAATTCTGTTCTCAAAGGAAACTTAATGAAAAGATAAAAATATTCTGGAAATGGTCTAGAATGTTTAATGGGTCATGAGAGAAAACACTTGGGCCTCCAAACTATGTTCTATTTGATGCTTATCAAGGTAAACTTTTTCAGCTGAGACGATTATAACATAAAAATAAAATGATTTTTTTGCCTGAATGCTTACTCTGGTTTTTGAAAATCCATTGCTTATG
Source organism: Noctilio leporinus (assembly GCA_004026585.1). Lineage (NCBI taxonomy): Eukaryota > Metazoa > Chordata > Mammalia > Chiroptera > Noctilionidae > Noctilio > Noctilio leporinus. Next base: position 2,526 of record PVIW01014373.1, on the reverse strand, counting down.
AATATTAAAGTCATGAGTAGCCCTCAGCTGAGTTTTAGGTAATGGCTTAGAAATGCTGTGATAGTTTCCACCACTGAAACGGCATTAAACATGTAAAATTGTGCATAAGGCTTCCTAGTTTCTTCAAGGCTCTCTTCACTCCCTGGATAGAGGTCTCTAGATGACTGTTAGTGTCTTGAATTGTAGAACTAGGATCAAACGATCAAATTTTATACTAGCAAGAAGGATTTAGTAAAGAGAACATCAGAGTTTCACCAGAAGAAATTGTCTGTATCCTAGTTCTGCTACTTAGTGTGTGCCTATAGACAATTACTCATTACACATTCTGAACTTCAGTATTCTCATCTACAGCATGGGGGTAGTTCACTGGCTTGATAGGAGGGATAATGACCTCACATATTTGAAAGCATTTAGCATGTAGCAGGTGCTCAGTAAATGCCCTCCTTGTTCCTTTAATAATAATAATTGAGAGGTGAGGTAAAAGCACATTATAATTTATATGTTTTTTTTTTCAGTAAAGTTTTTGTTCATAGAGTTGCTGAATATATAACTTATTTAATAATGTAATCTAGTGAAAATTGCTTCAGCCTCAGAGGACCTTGGTTCAAATCCTGCCTGCCAGTTACTAAATATTTGATCTTAAATAAATTAGCAGAGGTATCTGAAATTCATTTTTTTCATCACAAAATGTTCCTAGTTATTCCACAGGCTATTCTGAGGGTTCAGAGTGATGTATGTACTAGTTAGGGGTCTTTGCTTGCAAGTGAAACTCAACCTCACCTAAGCCACAAGGGGAAACATACATATTGGCTCCTGCTGCCAAATTTAAACAAGGGCAGAGGTGTTCTGGTCTTGGGGACAACTGCAGCATGAATACTTTAAGTTTCCCTTTCTGTTGGATTAATATTGGCATGTCTATTCTTCTAAAATGATAACATAAAAGGGGTCCAACCTAGATTCTCCAGGCTTATCATCTGAATTGTAAGTGCTGTCTCCTTTGAGGGCTTTCATGGCCACCTAATCATGCTCCCCAAAGGTAAACTTTGTGACTCTGTGCCATCTCTCTTTTCTTTCACTGTGGGTATTGGCATATTCATCACAGCAGCTCTTTCCACCTCTATAAAATGGAGGAAATTGAGATTTCTTGGACTGACTTGGGTTCATTAATTTTTTATCTTTTTGAGGTGAGGGTTATTTCTCCAAAGATGCATTGTTAAGAGACAGAGATATGAGATACCTTTTGGGGGTATTGGTGTTAGAGATTGGCCATCAATCCCAATGCATCTAGTTATGCTCTCTCCCTTATGCAGATAAATCCAAGTCAACCTGTTTATTTTTCTTTATGTATATGAGAACTATAGTGTATATTTATTATTTATGAATGCATAGTGAATACTTTTTCCACTGGATCATTAAAATTCTTGAAACTTAGTCCTTTTAAGTCATTATTCCTTGAAGCATATTTAAAAGCACAAGATATGAGTCTAGACAAAAATGCGACTTTGAATCTTGGTTTCATTACTGAGCAGCTATTATTTAAGGTTAATTTCTCATTTAGTCTTGGTTTCCCTGAAGAGATATCTTTTTTTCTTTTTTTAAGATTTTATTATTTTTAGAGAGAGGGGAACAGAGAGAGGCAGAGAGGGAGAGAGACATCAATGTATGGTTGCCTTTCACCTGCCTCCAGCCACAGACCTGATTGGAGACCTGGTTTGCAACCTTGTTATGTGCCCTGGCTGGGGAATCGAACCTGCGACCTTTGGGTTTGCAGGCCGGCGCCTTAACCACTGTGCTACCAGCCAGGGTTGAGATAGCTTATATATTGTCTGATTTGCTCCAGAAGTCCTAGGAAATATTAATAACTATAATTTATGTGGAGACATCTGGTGCATACGAGGCCTGTCCAGAAAGTATCAGCCAGGCAAACTGTTTTAATTATATTGACATTGCCTCAATACTTTTCAGACAGACCTCATATATACTTGTATGTTATTTTTATTATTTACTTATATGTTCAGTCTGATGGGACCAGGCTCTTCTAGAAAAATGGGCATCCCAAGCTCCTGTAAGAAATCAACAATATGTAAAAGAACAAAGCAAAATGTATTAGTCAGCTGGGACTGCCCTAACAAAATGCCACAGACTGGCAGTTTTAACAAAAATTAATTCTCACAGTTCTGCAGGCTGGAAATAAAATCAGAGTTCAGCTGATCTGGTTTCCAGTGAAGATTCTCTTTCTGGCTTGCAGATGAGCACCTGCTTGTTGCATCCTCACATAGCCTTTCCTCAGTGTGTGCTCAGAGGGTGAGTGAGCAAGCTCTCTGGAATCTCTTCTTATAAGGAAACATCCCATCAGATCAAGACCACACCATTATGACTATTTCATTTCATAATTAAAAAAAAAATTTATTGTTGTATTACGTCCATCCCATTTTTGCTCCCCTCTGTCCCCCGCCCCACCCACCTATTCCCCCCAAAGTCAATCTCACCTGTTGTCCATATCCATGGTTCCTTTATACTAGGTTC
>PVIW01014372.1:0-23724 GCA_004026585.1 Noctilio leporinus | reverse complement strand
TGCCCATCAGTGGATGATTGGATCAAAAAACTTGGGTACATTTACACAATGGAATTCTATATAGCAGAAAGAAAGAAGGAACTTGTACCCTTTGCAACAACATGGATGGAACTGGAGAGTATTATGCTTAGTGAAATAAGCCAGTCAGTGAAGGACAAATATCATATGATCTCACCCATTATGGGACAATAATGAGCAATAATGAGCAAAACCAACAACAAGCAAAACAGAACCAAGTATATGAATACAAGGAATAGGCCTTCAGTGGTCAGGGGGAAAGGGGTTGGGGGGAGGGGGGAGGCAGAGACAAGAAAGGGGAGCAGCTTAGACAAGAACTCAGTATAAAGGAACCATGGACATGGGCAACAGATGGGATTGACTTTGCGGGGAATGGGTGGGTGGGTAGGGGGACAGAGAGGAGCAAAAAGGGGATGGATGTAATACAACAACAATAAAATTTTTTAAAAATAAATAAATAAATAAATAAGAAATGATACTTGGAACCAGATTTAGGAAACATAATCAGGCTATTTTTTTTTTTTTTTCATTGTAAAAAGTAATTACAATAGAATTACAGAGCCATAAATTTGGTCATATATAAGATTAATACCCACATAAGGCTATTTCTCATGAGTGAAGCCATGCTCATTGCTTGCTTATCAAGCTTGATATCTCTCCTTGCTCCATTTTCTGACAATTTCTCCTTTGTGCTTATGACACTAAGTGTAAGTATCAAAAGAGTTATGCGTCATTGAGCTGCTTGTCACTGAGCCTCGAACCTAGCCCTTCTGAGAAATGGTCCACATTCCTTATCTTGCTTATTGTTCTGCAGGATATACAACTGGCCTCATCTTTCTTAGAATTTTCTATTCCTTTCATTTAGGAATCATATTCTTTGCAGGATTTTCTCTCTTTATGGCCATTCTTCAGTGACTTTCTGAGTCTCTCCACTATCTTAGCTTGATCCTAGTACTCTACAAGGCTTTGTCCTCAAGACTTATCTGTTTACATCCAGTTCTCTCTCTCTCTTTTCCTTTCATTTACAACCTAAATTATAACCATAGCCCAGAGACCACTGACCCTCACCTAAAATCATGTTCCAAGCTGTCTGCCAACATTTTCAACATATGTGTGCATCCCATTTATTTTCTTGTCCTAGCCTGATATATGGGGCCTTGACCCTTGTCCAATCAACATGAGTGGTACATTGTTTTACATGCCTCTATCTCTCTACTCAACCATTCAGAACCCCCAAGTGTCGGCAGTTTATCACCATAAAATTTTTTAATGCATCTGCCTCAATTCTCACTTTTATTACTGCAATAAACTCCTAAGTTACCTCTTTCCTCTGGGTTTATCTTTGTCTTAATTCATCTTCCACATACTTGAGGACCCTTTCTAAAATGTAATGTTAACATGCACCTCTGCCACACACACACATATGCACACACACACACACATCTTTGCACCATTATCCCTAATATTCTCTGTATAATATATTTATTCTTCCCCTTGACATTGTTCTATATGCAAACCTCATGGAAGATATCACTTGTCATATCCTTAGAGAAGCACTCCCAGACAGACTTTTGTTTTCCAGTGTTTAATTAGATGCTTCTTTTTAAAATTAATTTATTGTTGTTATATTACAGTTGTCCCATCCCCCCCCCCCATTTTTCTCCCCTGCCCCACCTACCCAATCTCCTCTTCCACAGTCAAGTCCCATGTTGTCCATGTCTGTGGGTCATTTATACTTCTTTTTGATGCACCCATAATATCTTCTACAGTCTTTTAGAGAATCTTTATGACACTTTATTAGAACTGCTTCAGTGTGGTATCATTCATGACAGACCATGAGTTTCCATTTTGATTTTCTCAACCTATAGCATAGCACTTGGCACAGGGTGGGAGTCCCCAAAATGTTTGGTGAATAAGTGGGAAAATGCATGATGTCTGATAGTTCTAGGCATGAAAATACACAGTTTGACAATGAACAACATTTATGTGCCTCACTCTTTTTTTTTTTTCTGCACATTTCTATTAGAACCTGCTCAAACTAATAAGACCTGTGGCTGACCCAGGCCTCTGGAGTGCCTCTCATGCCTGCTGTGAGAGTAAGAATGGGAAGAAATACTGAATTTGCCTTGATTGTGGAAGAACTTTACAGGTTCTAAAGACTGATTTTTCCAGGCCTGCTTGGCTTGGAATAAAATCCAGACAGATTTTTATTGATCTGGCCATAAATGATTAGATTTTAGACCTTAGCAATGAGATGAATAGATTCAACCATTAATACTTATGTTTTCTCATTTTTATCATATGGGTTTATTTTCACAGATTAGCCAGTAGATTTAGCCATCATTGTTTTCTTCTGGAATTTGTTTTCCTTTTACTGTGGCTTCTATAATTATAAGTTGTGAGTGCGTCTTTGGAGAAATGGCAGAATGGCATATATGGCAGAAAATTTGTGCCTACTGATATTTTGTTGCTGTTTGTCAGTGGTCCCTGTAGTTGAAAAGTTGCATTGCCTTAAATTTATGCAAAGAGTAATAAAAATATAAATAGAGAAAACTAATCAGATGAGTATAACATCAAATCTAGAACATTGATATTTTGTCATTTTACACAAATACAGTATAGATTTTCCCCCAAAATCCACTTAACTGTAGTGAATACCTAATAAAGAAAGCTCCACTTTAAAAAGCAGACACAAATAAATATTTAATCTTTCAGTCTTTGAACATGGCAGCCAATTGTAAGCACCAACTCACCTAAGGCAGAAATCCCAGGTTGCAATTTTTTTCTGATAAAAATATTAATGAAGAGGAATAGAGATGCAGCATGCTATAAAGAAGGCAGATACCTTTTACGGTTGTGAGAATCCTACCACATCTTTCTAAGATTGTCTTTATTAGCCTTTATTCAACTCGGCCTCCACTCTTCAGACACTACTCCATCTATTTAAAAAGGAGAAGAAAAAAATCTCCTGAGTGGGTACAAGTTAATTTCTTTAGAAAACAATCTAAACATCTACCTTATCAAAATGAAAAATAAGAATCAAGATTTTTATTCATCTATTCTCTGTAGATTCAGCAAAATAATTTAAGAGGATATTATTTCATGATAAGGAAATAAATCTATCTAATCTAATATGCTTTAATGTAGGCATATGGTGATGTTTTATTCTTTATTTAACTTAATATTTATATTATACTTTATGCTATGAAACACTCTTAAAGGAAACAGATATACCCATAACCATTTTCACACATCAGACTTTTGTTTGTTGGTATCTCATTGTCAGCTCCTATTCTCACATATTTTTCCAACATGTGTATGACAGGTTTCAGTTATTTTTTTCCTTTTTTCTTACTGCACAATCATAAAACACTCAGTACAGGTGTATAACAAAGCATTTTATAAAGGAAACATTATGATACTTTGCTAATTTAACACTGGTCAAGTTTTTAATACTGTATTCATTTATTATAATGATGGGGTAAGAAGTAAGAAGTGCCTCTTTAATTGTTTATACACTTGTCTATATTTAAAACCTTTAAGCCATTTAGTCAAGGAACCAGCAGGGAAGAACCATGGACATGGACTACAAATGGGATCGACTTTGGTGGGGAGTGGGTGGGTGGTGAAGGGGACATAGGGGAAAAAAAGGGGGATAGGTGTAATACAACACCAACAAAATTAAATAAGTAAGTAAAAGTTTAATTTCATTGAAATAGTAATCATTTGTTTGTATTCACTTGTTGCTTCATTGGTTTTCTCCCCTCATAATACTGTCTTCAAGAGCAGCATACCAAACTCTTCAGAGTCACTGTGGCCCAGGATAGTAGGCTTTTGTTCCCTAAGTATGATGTTCTTTTTTTTTTTTTTTTTAAGATTTTATTTATTATTTCCAGAGAGAGGGGAAGGGAAAGAGGCAGAGAGGGAAAGAAACATCAATGTATGGTTGCCTTTCACCTGCCTCCAGTCACAGACCTGGCTGGAGACCTGGCTGGAGACCTGGCTTGCAACCTGCTTATGTGCCCTGGCTGGGGAATCGAACCAGCGACCTTTGGGTTCGCAGGCTGGCACCTTATCCACTGTGCTACCAGCCAGGGCTATGATGTTCTTTTTAAAGGAGGGACTCTGGACCTCTTTGATTTCACTCATTTCTTTTCCAGAATGTTCCTTTTATGAATAAAAGTAATGGAAAATGGTCAGAGTCCCTGGGCCTAAGCTTAGCTCTTAATCTCCACAAGTGGTTACCTCCTCATGGAACCAATTGCAAACGGCCTACATGAAGTACAATCCTAACTTTTATTTCACATTCTACATGGTTTCTGAGCCTCTATAGACATAATCTATTTAGCATCTGGATGGCTTAATGTTTTCTTGACAATGTTTTAGATATTTTAATGTATAGGAAGTGTCTTCTCATTTTCTGTCCTTGGGGAACTGAGGTTTAACATACAGATTTTTCTCTCAGGTTTGAGTGAGGGGCTTTGAGTCAAAGCCAAAATTTATTCCTCTGAAACATCTAATATGTCCAGTGTACAGGAACATTCTCCTGGTACAGGTGTAGGGCAACATTCAGGTTAGATGTAAGTAGAGCATTCAGGGAAACGAGCAGCCACCATCTACACACAAGGCCCCTATACAGGTAACAAGGGTAATGGGGGCATGAGATTAGACTTCCTGCTTTATTATTTTTAAATTTATGACTCTTGTCTCTTTCAATTTTAAAGGGTTGTTTTTATTTATTTAGTTTTATTTTAGTTGTATTATATCCATCCCCTTTTTATTTCCCTCTGCCCCCTTCCCCACCCACCCACTCCCCCATAAATCCAATCCCACTTGTCCATGTCCATGGTTCTTCCATACTAGGTTCTTATCTAAACTGCTCCCTTTATTTGCCTCTTCCTCATGCCTCCACCTGACCCTCTTCCCCCTGCCCACCGGAGGCCTATTCACTGTATTCATATATCTGGTTCTGTTTTGCTTGTTGTTTGTTTTCTTCATTGTTTTCCTGAAATGGGTGAGATAATATGGTTTTTATCTTTCACTAACTGGCTCATTTCACTAAGCATACTTTCTAGTGCCATCCATGTTGTCGCAAAGTTTAGGAGTTACTTCTTTCTTTCTGCTGTGTAGTATTACATTGTGTAAATGTACCAAAGTTTTTGGATCCAATCATCCACTGATGGGCACTTAGGCTGTTTCCAGCACTTGGCTATTGTAAATATTTCTGCTATGAACATACGGGTACATAGGTTCTTATGAATTGGTGTTTTAGGATTCGTCGGATATAGTCCTAGTAGTGGAATTGCTGGATCAAAAGGCAGTTCCTTTTTAGTTTTTTAAGAAAACTCCATACTGTTTTCCATAGTAGCTGCACCAGCCCGCATTCCCACAAAGAGTGAACCAGAGTTCCCTTTTCCCCACATCCTCACCAACACTTGTTGTTTGTTAATTTGTTGATGATTGCCATTTTGACAGGTGTGGGGTGGTATCTTATTGTGGTTTTAATTTGCATCTCTCTGATGGCTAGTGATGTTGAGCATTCTTTCATATGCCTTGGGGCCCTTTGTATGGCTTCCTCAGAGAGTTGTCTGTTCAGGTCATTTGCACATTTTTAAATTGGGCTGTCTGTTTCCCTGATGTTGAATTATATTAGTTGTTTTTATATTTTGGATATCACACCCTTTTCTGAGGTATCATTGGCAAATATGTTTTCCCATACAGTTGGTTCCCTTTTCATTTTACTGGTATTTTCTTTAGCTGAACAGAACTTTTCAGTTTGATATAGTCCAATTTGTCTATTTGTACTTTTATTTCCTTTGCCCTTGGAGAAGTATCAGTAAACAAACGTGCATAGTATATCTAAAGTTTTACTGCCCATATATTCCTCCAGGACCTTTATGGTAGCACTGCTTATGTTTAAGTCCTTTATCCATCTTGAGTTTATTCTGGCATATGCTGTAAGTTGATGTGGTCTAGTTTTATTTTTTTGCATGTTGCTGTCCAGTTTTCCCAACACCACTTATTGAAGAAACTGTTTTTACTCCATTTTACATTCCTTCCCCCTATGTTGAATATTAATTGGCCATAGAGTTCTGGGTTTATTTCTGGGCTCTTTATTCTGTTCCATTGATCCGTATGTGCTTTCTTATGCCAGTACCAGACTGTTTTGATTACAGTAACCTTGTAGTATAGTTTAATGTTTGGTATTGGGATTCTGGCATTTTTGGCTCCATATAAATTTTTGAAGTATTTTTCCTATCTATGTGAAGGATATCATAGGTATTTTAATTGGGATTGCATTGAACCTATAGCTTGCTTTGGGTAGTATGGACATTTTAATGATGATAATTCTTCCCATCCATGAACATGGTATATATATATGCTTCCATTTTTTGGTATCTTCCTTCATTCTTTCTTCAATGTTGTGTAGTTTTCTGAGTACAGGGTTTTCACCTCCTTGATTAAGTTTATTCCAAGGTACTTTATTTTTCTTGTTGCTATGGTAAATGGGATTTGTTTTCTGGCTTCTATTTCTGATGTTTCATTATTGGTATACAAAACTGCTTTTGATTTCTGAATATTGATTTTATATCCAGCTATTTTGTTAAATTTGCTTATTAGGTCAAGTAAGTTTTGGTGGAGCCTACCAGGTTTTGTATGTACACTATTGTATCATCTGCAAGTAATGACATTTTGACTTCCTCCTTTCCAATTTGGATACCTTTGATTCCTTTTTCTTCTCTCATAGCTAATGATATTTAACAGAATTGGAGAAAGAGGGCAGGCTTGTCTTGCTTCTGATCATAGGGGGAAATATTTCAGTTTTTTGCCCATTGAGTATGATGTTGGCTTCAGGTTTCCCATATATGGCCTTTATTATGTTGAGGTATTGCAACTCTATGCTCATTTTGCTGAGGATTTTTTATCATAAATGATTGCTGTACTTTATCAAATGCTATTCAGTATCTATTGATATTATCATATAGATTTTATTTTTCATTTTGTTTATGTGGTGTAATACATTTATTGATTAACAAAGTGGTACCATCCTTGCATCCCTGGTATGAAGCCCACTTGATCATGGTGTATATATTTTTCAATGCATTGCTACATCCTGTTGGCCAATATTTGGTTGAGAATCTTAGGATATATGTTCATCAGAGATATAGGCGTATAGTTTTCTTTCTTAGTTGTGTCTTGACCTGGTTTAGGGATTAGAATTATATTGGCCTCATAGAAAGAGTTTGGTTGTCTTCCCTCTTCTTGGATTTTTTAGAATAGGCTGAGATGAATAGGAATTAGTTCTTTTCTAAGTGTTTTATAGAATTTACCTGTGTAGTCATCTGGTCCAGGGCTCTTGTACTTTGGGAGATTTTTTATTACTTCTTTAATTTCACTAGTTGTTATTGGTCTATTCAGCATTTCTGCTTCTTCTGGATTTAGTTTTAGTAGATTATACATTTCCACAAATCTGTTTCACCCAGGTTTTCATATAGTTGTTTCTAGTAATTCTGTACAATCCTTTGTATTTCTGAATTATCAGTTGTTATTTTTCTTAATTTGTATCTGATTTTGTTTATTTTGGTTCTTTCTCTTTCTTGATGAGCCTGGTAAAAGGTTTTTCAATTTTGTTTATTTTTTCAAAGAATTGGGTCTTGGTTTTATTGACTTTTTGAATTGTAGTTTTGCTAAATTATTTAATTCTGCTCTGACCTTGATTATTTCCTTTCTTCTACTTGCTCTGGGCTTTGTTGTTGGTCCTCTAGTTCTCGCAGCTTTATGGTTAGGTTGTTTGTATAAGTTTCTTCTATCCTTTTTAGGTAGGCCTGTATTGCTATGAATTTCCCTCTGAGCACTGCCTTTGCTGTGTCCCATAGGTTTTGGGCTATTGTGTATTCATTGTCATTTGTTTCCATAAATCTTTTGAGCTCATCTTTGATTTCATTGTGTACCCATTCCTTACTTAAAAGCATGTTATTCAGTCTCCATGAGTTAGAGGATTTTTGTTTTTTTCCCTTGAGTTTGGTTTCTAGTTTCAAGCCAATTTGATCTGAGAAAATGCTTGGTATGATTTCCATTTTCCTTTATTTGTGGAGGCTTGTCTTGTGACCTACCATGTGGTCTATCTTTGAGCCAGTTCCATGTGCATTTGTAGACAACGTGCATTTTTGCTTCTTTGGTTTAACAGGTTCTCTATATATCTGTCAGGTCCATGTCCTCTAGAGTGTTGTTCCATGCCAAAATGTCCTTGGCTTTTTTTTGTTTGGAAGACCTCTCCATTGTTGCTAATGGGGGTATTAAAATCCCCTATTATTAGTGTGTTGTTGTCTGTAACCTTCCTGAAGTCCTCCAAGATTTTCTTTATATATTTAGGAGTTCCTATGTTTCTGAAAACAAATGAAAATGAACATGCAACAGCATAAAATCTATGGGACACAATAAAAGCAGTCCTGAGAAGGAAGTTTATAGCAATATAGGCCTACCTAAAAAAAGATAAATTGTTTTCAAGTAAGTTTAATACTATTTTAAAGATTTTTTAAGATTTTATTTATTATTTCCAGAGAGAGGGGAAGGGAGATAGTCAGAGAGGGAGAGGAACATCACTGTATGGTTGCCTTTCATCTGCCTCCAGCTATGGATCTGGCTCGAGACCTAGCTTGAAACCTGGCTGGGAATCAAACCAATGACCTTTGGGTTTGCAGGCTAGCACCTTAGCCACTGAGCCACCAGCCAGGGCTAAACATAATTCTATTACTACCAGAAATAGAGTAATAGCAAGGATAGCCCTGAACAAGTACAGAACAAGGAAGGAAATAATCAAAGTCTGAGCAGAATTAAATGACATAGAGATTAAAAGAATAATTCAAAGGATCAATAAATACAGCAGCTGATTTTTAAAAAGATGAACAAAATCAAGATCCCTTTACTCATCAATCAAAAAGGGAGAAGACCCAAATAAACAAAATCAGAAATGACAGAGGAAAAATCACAACCAATACTACAGAAGTACACAGGATTGTAAGAAATTACTATGGACAGCTATATGACAAAAATAATTGACAACCTGGGGGAAATGGACATATTTTGGAATCATAATCTTCCCAAACTGAATTGAGAAGAAGCAGAAAGCCTGAATACACTGCAACTATAAAGTTGAAGCAGCAATCAAAAAACTCCCAGCACAGAAAAGCCCTGGACCAGATGGCTACACAGGTGAATTTTACCAAATATTCAGGGAAGAACTCACTCTTATCCTTCTCAACTTATTCCAAAAGAAAAAAAAAAAAATCCATGAAGAGGGAAGACTCTCAAACTCTTTCTCTGAGGCCAATATTGTTCTAATCCTTAGCCATGTCAAGACACAACAAAGAAAGAAAACTATGGGCCAATATCACCGATGCACATAAATGCTAAAATTCTCAACAAAATATTGGCAAACTGGATTTAGCAATACATTAAAAATATCATATACCATGATCAAGTGGAATTCATTCTAGAGATACAAGGATGGTATAATATTTGCCAATAAATAAACATAATACACCACATAAACAAAGTAAAAGACAATAACTATGTGATCATATCAATAGATGATAAATATATTTTAAAAATCAACCACTTTTCCAGGTTCCTTGATATAAGGGAAAATACAGGGCAAACTACTGCCCCCAAGTTATAGAGAGTCACAGCTTAACAGAACAGAGATTCACAAGTGGAAACCACTATGGAAGCCAGTGTTCAGAATAGGCTAATTTGAACTGTAATTGAAGAATTGCTGGAGGCTAAGTGCAGACAACTTTGAAAGTTAAAATCTTTATGGACACAGTAGTTATGGCAGAATGCATGCATGCCTCTGTGTGTGTGTGTGTGTGTGTGTGTGTGTGTGTGTGTGTGTATGGAATGTTGTGATATTTACCACTAGGAGTTCAAACAGGTCGCCACAGTAAATGTCAGAGAAAAGTCCCCTTGTGAATCTGGCAAGATGTGGGAATAAGAACCCACTTTGAATTATGCCAGAGCTCTCTGTTCTTAACCAAGCCTTCCCTTAAAGAAAACTACCATATTTTTTGCACTATAAGACACACCTGACCATAAGATGCACCTACGTTTAGAGAAGGAAAACAAGAAAAAAATATTCTGAACCAAATGGTGTACTAAAATTACTCTCTCTTTTTTTTAAGATTTTATTTCATTATTTTTTAGAAAGAGGGGAAGGGAGAGAGGCATTGAGGGAGAGAGACATCAATGTATGGTTGCGTTTCACCTGTCTCCAGCCACAGACCTGACTGGAGACCTGGTTTGCAACCTGGTTATGTGCCCTGGCTGGGGAATCGAACCTGTGACCTTTGGATTCGCAGGCCGGCACCTTAACCACTGTGCTACCAGCCAGGGCTAAAATTACTCTCTTTATATACTACAAACTTCAGCATTTATGGCTGCTCACTCAGTTACTGCTGGCCTCCTCACTTAGAAATCTAGTGTGCACTGGAAATAGTATGGAGGTAGATGAGAAAGCTGTAGCATCAACAGAGCCAGTAGCCAGCTCCACCCACCTGCCTCTCATGATTGACAGAGCTTAAGACACACTGATTGGTGATTGGAGGTGGTTCTACTGACACAAACCCCACCCAGTGTCAAAAACAATTGGCAAGTGGCACTGGGCCTCATACCCATTATTATCCTCAGCTGATTTGACAGGTCAGCAATTGCAGCTAGGAGTGTCAGGAGGCTCTCTGCACTTTATCAGGTCCCTGGTGATGGGCAGAGGTGGATGGCAACTGACCAGATGCCCTGATTCAGCAGTAAAGTGGGACATTTAAGCATCCCCAGGGGTTTTGCATGGGCCCACAGCTTCCTCTTCTAATAGCTGCCAGGCAATACACATCACAATCTATGATGCAATATTTTCTCCATAAGATGTTCAGACATGCCCCCCCCACACACACACACACTTTTTGGGGAAAAATATGCATCTAATGGAGTGAAAAATGTGGTAATTAAACAGAGCCTAACCAGCTGGAGTGCTGTCTGAGCCTATTTGACACAGAGAACGGAAATACCTAATTGCAATCCACTCAAGCCATCCTGTTCAATTTAAGAAGTAGAAGACAAAAATACCTGTGTAAATTTAGTCTTGAGATACAGTCTCATTAAAACCTGAAACCTAATCATAGGCCTAAAGAAAGCTTACCATCCCTATACCTCACTGCCACATTACTAAAAATGTGGCCTATCCTACTTACAGCCAGGGTTCTACCAAAGTGGTGGCAAGGCCTGGAGTCCCATGTGGGCCAGACTAAGTCTGTAAGACCTGAATGGAAAACCAGGAAGGCTGGGTGCATACAAGCCTCTGTGCTGTGATCAGAGGACCCCAGGAAGAATTTGGCCATGAGATACAATCTTCGAAACCAGCAAACTTCCCTGACTTGGTTTTGTAATCACAGTAGATGTTAAACCTTCCTTACCCTCCATTTTTTAAAGATTTTATTTATTATTTTTAGAAAGAGGGAAATGAAGAGAGGCAGAGGGAGAGAGATATCAGTGTATTATTGCCTTTCACCTGCCTCCAGCTAAGGCCCTGGCTGGAGACCTGGCCTGAAACCTAGTTATGTGCCCTGACTGGGGAATCAAACCAGCGATCTTTGGGTTTGCCAGCTGGCACCTTATCCACTGTGCCACCAGCCAGGGCACCCTCTGTATTTTTAACAAGCCACATGGAGTTCTTGGTTCCTGCTTGTCTCCTAATCACATCCTGGAGCAAGACCTCTGCGTTCCTTTCATTCTTGTAGAAACATAGTAACTCCTCTTCTATAAAAACTTCTTTCAACTGACCAAGGAAGGGTATATGGGAACCCACCATGCCTGACTTGTAGGAAGAGGCTATTGCAGTACAGGGTGTAGGTGTGATGGCACCAGCAGTGGGGAATCAATATCCTCCTTTGAAGTAGATGGAGAGCACTGATGTCATTGGACCCACTCTCCCCCACCTGCTCTTACTCATGAAGGGTATTAGAAACAGCAATGCCAGCATCCCTAGAACAGTATCCCATACAACCCTGACTCCCTCACATCTGCTAGTCTGAGAGCCTGCTCAGGATCAAGAGGCTCTTGATGAGATTTCTCAAAACAAGATCCCTAGTTTCCTTCATGTTCTCTGCCTGTTCAGTGGGAGCTGGTGGAACAAATGCAAAAGGAGGGGAATAAAGAAAACTGAAGGGCTGACAGTAGAGAGCAGAGGAGGGAGAATCAGACAGAGTGGCTTTTCAATGGCAAGAGGGAAGGACTGTGGGAGGGTGCAGCCTCTGTGACCTCTCTGGAAACAGCCACATCCCTAAGAAGAAAGTCAGGAAGAGGGTTTGGGGGTTAGGTTTCTAAACAAAAGTGGAAATAGAACTGCTAGCTCTGAGAGTTTAGCAAGGAAAAAGTTGACGTGTAGGAAAATAAATGACAAAGTTCATTTTTCCCAACACTCTTCTCCCCAACCCCTGGACCCCCCAACCAGTACAGTAGGATCCTACAGACTGAGGCTCAGCAACTGTTGCCCCACTCTCACCTGAGGGCAGAGACCAGCAGGAATGGGGCTGGGGAATCATTGGTTTAGGAATCCAGGATCAAGTGTGGGAGGGAATGGTTTCTGCAGCCTGCAGATCCGCTTTGGAAGGATAGTACCAGCTGTGAGTTGGCTCCTAAGCAATGCCTCTCAAGGCCTACACTGGAGTCATCCTATGAGTGTGACTTCATCCCAAGTCTTTCTGCCTTATTTGATTCAAGGCACAAACTCTGATTCTCCTAGATCCTTATTCTGAATAGAAGATTTTCCTTCATGGGACTATATGAAGGTGATATACTGAGAGTGATGTAAATAAGGGATTCCCTGGGGCTTTCACAGCACTCAATTTTCTTTCCATCCTCTGAGATACCCTTGGGCCATTAGTGTTACATTTGAAATCACAGACTGAAGTCTCCAAATCTTTCAAACCATATACCAGTGCCAATCAAATGACATCAGCAGAAATATTCCTAGAGGTTTACAAGTTATCAAACTTGTGTTTTTATTTATATGGTGATTAAATGGAAAGGACAAAGAGAGGCAGGTGAAGGATAACCATACACTGATATTTCTCCCCCTCTCTGCCTCTACCCTTTCCCCTCTCTCTGAAAATTAAATAAAATATTTTTAAAAATATAAATAAATAAATAAATAAATAAATAAATAAATAAAAAGGATAATGAGCATATATTGGATTACCTGAATGTCAACTTTCTGATTAATGCAACTTGATCGAAGGGTTGTACTTGCATTTCAGTTCACAGTTGTTAAGGTGCCATTTGATCATCTTAAGTGATGGAGTTTGATTTGACTTGTAGTGTACTAATATTAACATGACAACAGGAGTTTTGAATGTGCTATTATATTAAAGATGCATACTTTTACTGAGTCAAAGTTTTTCTTTTGTGGGGATAATTCACAGTCAAAAGGCCATGTTGTATACAACTGCTTTCTTAAACTATTTGCTTCTTTTTTTATTTTTTAATTTTTTATTTATTATTTTTTAGAGAAAGGGGAAGGGAGAGAGACCAAGAAAGAAAGAGAAACATCAATGTATGGTTGTCTTTCACCTGCCTCCAGCTACGGATCTGGCTGGAGACCTGTCTTGCAACCTGGGTATGTGCCCTGGCTGGGAATCAAACCAGCGAACTTCGGGTTTGCAAGCTGGCACCTTATCCACTGTGCCACTAGCCAGGGCTTAAACTATTTGTTTCTTAAACTATTCAATTGAGGCTCTTGTTTGGCCACATGGAAAGAAAAGTTCTTCCTTCACAACAAGATGTACATTCACCACCCAATATTGTTACTCAATAAATGCCTTAGGAGAGAGGTGCTTGGGGGTGTTCCTATCTTTCAGACATTATCTGGCCTTCTCTCCCCTAGTACAAACTGCCTGAGAAGGTTCATTTCATCTATGGCACTGGAGGATCTCTGTGGATTGGGGGTTCTCCACAACTTACAGCAGTTTCTTTTACTCAGAACATCATATATACCTATCAAAAAAATTGAAAGGCATAATAAAAGGCAAGAAACAAAATGAGAAGGGACAGAGTAAGCATCAGAACCAAATATGGAAAGGATGTTGGAATGATCAGACTAGGAATTTTAAAAAATCTATTATTAATATCTAAGGGCACTAATGAGTAAGGTAGACTGCATGCAAAAATAGTTTGGTATTGTAAGTAGAGAACTGGAAAGACTGAAAGAGAACCAAAATAAATACTAGAGGCACAAAAATACTGTAACAGAGAAAAATAAGCCTTTTATAAGCTTATTGGTAGTATGGACACAACAGAGGAAATAATCTCGGAGTCTGGCTATACAGACACTTTCAAACTTAAATGGCAAAGTGAACAGAGGCTGAAAAAGAAAGAATAGAAATCTAATGAGTGTGGGGCAACTACAAAAGGTAGTTATACTGTAATGTAGATGTACTGAGAATGGCAAAGAAAAAAGACAGAAAATAAAACAGAAGCAATATTCAAAATAAGAATGACTGAGAATTTACCTCAATTAATGTCAGATACTAAAATATAGGTCCAGAAACCCCAGATAACACTAAGCAGAATAAGTTCTAAGAATAATACTATACCTCAGCATATCATTTTCAAACACAGAGAATCAAAAATAAAGAAAAAATTCTAAAATAAGATAGAGGGAAAAATGTATCAGGCTGGTGCAGCCACTATGGAAAAAAGTATAAAGTTCCCTTAAAAAACTGAAAATGGAACTGTGTTTTGATCCAGCATTCCCCTACTAGGACTATACTTGAAGAACTCTGAAACACCAATTCATAAGAACCTATGTACCCCTATGTTCACAGCAGAAATATTTACAATAGCCAAATGCTAGAAACAGCCTAAGTGTACATCAGTGAATAATTGGATAAAAAAACCTTTGGTTCATTCACATAATGGAATACTACACAGCAGAAAGAAGGAAGGAACTCCTACCTTTTGCAACAACATGGATGGAACTAGAGAATATTATGCTTAGTTAAATGAGCTAGTCAGTGAAAGACAAATACCATCTGATCTCACCAATTACAGGACAATAATGAACAAAAGAAACAACAAGCAAAACAGAACCAGATACATGAATACAGTGAATAGACCTTCAGTGGGCAAGGGGAAGGGGGGCGGCGAGAAGGGTGAGGAAGAGGCAAAGAAAAGGAGCAGTTTAATCAAGAAACTAGTATGGAAGAACCATGGACATGGACACAAGTGGGATTCACTTTGTGGGGGAGTGGATGGGTGGGGAAGGGGACAGAGGGGAGTAAAAAGGGGATGAATGTAATACAACAACATTAAAATTAAAAAGAAATTAAGGAGAGAAGGGGCAGCTTTGGACTGGTTCATTGAACAGGTATCCAAATGGCAAGGAGTATGGACAGTTGGAGTAAACTTGGGAAGATGGAATAATAGCACTTCTGTTGTGGTGTGAGTTTGGAAGAAATGGGTGGAGAGTGTCTATCTGACAGCACTGACTGTAAGAAACTGAGTTTTGGAGAAACTGTGAGTTCTTCCACATGAATTACTAGTCTCCAGTATATCTTTTAAAACATCTATTTCATGTCCTTACAATTAGTACATTTTAATTAAATAGTGTTCATATTATAATGTATCTCAAACCATATATTTTATACCTCCCTTCTCTCCATTTTACCACCTGATTTGCTCTTCTTACTTTTGTTTCAAATTCTATTTTCTATCCTACTGCCTCTCATTTTCATTCCCCACTCTAAGTATGTCTTCCCTACACAGGCTTTCAAAACCATTTTTATTGTCATTAGCCTCCAAACATTCTTCTTCTGTCCATAAAATATATTTGTTCTCTCTCCACCTTGAACAATCAGTGCCCATGGAGGGTGGATGGAGAGATATTTGTGGCCTCTGTACAAACTTATTAGTAAATCTTCACTATTCAGGTATCTTAGATCTCAAATATTAGCATTCCCAACTCTTCCACTTATATCTTCCTTTAGCCTTTTCCTTACTTCATTTCCAATTTCAGTTTTTCCCTTTCCTAGCCTAAAGCTAACTCCTTACTCATAGTATTTCTCCTCCTTATATCACCTAAAAATCAGTTCCCTTCCCTTCAGACATTTCTGAAGCTCTCTTTCTCTTGTTTTACTTTACATTCCCATCCCACCTATAGTAATTATAGCTCCCACATTATTGATAGTGCTGGGATGAAGCTTATTCATTAATTTGGTTCCTATTTTTAGATTTTTGTTCTTTTTCTCCATTTGTTCTACTTCAGGTTTCTTACTTTATTTTTTCTTTATGTATGATTTGTTCTCTCACATAGTATTTATATTTATATCTAATATAATCTATATCTATATCTACCTATATCTATATATCTATATCTATGTCTACATCTAGATATATAAATTAGGCTTTGTACTATACATTTGTTCTTTCTTGCTTCATTATGATTCATCCCCCCAGTTCTATATAAGATGTAAATTTTCTCTTTCTCTCATCATTCTGCAACTTCTTGTTACTACCATTGCTCCCCCATCTCACCTCTCAAAAATAATTGTAATTTGGTCAGCCAACCCAATTGGTTTTTTATTTCATAATAGTCTTAATCTCTTTATATTCTTATTAATATGGGCTCATTAGCAGCTGAGGGTGTGATTGAGGGTGTGGGTTATCTTTGAGAATGTGGGTAATTTTCTTGGCTCATGTGCAGTTGAAAGTGTGATCGAGAGTGTAGATGATCTTTGAAGGTGTGGATATTTTGTTTGGACTAAGGTTTTCTTTTAATAGCAGCTCAATAAAAACATGAGATATGGTGGAAAAAGTGACTCTCAATTGGCTAACCATAGAGAAGGACCCACCAAAGAGCAAACGCATCAGCCAAATCCAAACTACAATCAGAAAACCCAAATAAATGGCATAAAGGGCATCCCAACAGCAGCTAGTTAAAGGAATATAGGAGACTGCACAATGAATCCCATAGGACTCTGACATCATAAGTCCACATCATGAAGACAGAAAGTCAAAGCAGATTAAAGTAAGAAAGTAAAGATAAACAAGAAGAGACACCTAACATGGGGGGGGGGGGGAAACAATACCTCACCAAAAGAAAGGAGGAATCCCTAGAAAAACTGTAAAATGAAACAGAGGCAAACAAACTATCAGACATGAAATTAAAATAATGGTTTTAAGAAAGCTCAATGAGCTCAACAAACTAAAAAATCCTATAAAAAACTCTAGGGAAGTTACAAGGAATTTATTGAAAACTACACTAGCATTAAAAAGGACATAGAAACTATATATAAGAGCCAGAAGAAATGAAAAATACAATTTTTAAATTGAAGAACACCATAGAAGGAATCAAAAGTAGGCTAGAAGAAGCAGAGGATCAGATCAGTGAATTGTAGGACAATGTAGAAAAAAGACAAGGAAAAACTAAAAGAGTACATCTCCAACAAACCAACATTACAAGATATGTTAAAAAGACTGTTTTAAGAACAGGAAGGGCGTGGGTGGGGGGGAGACAGAGAGAGAGAAGGGAAAGAACACAGGTACAAAAGGAAAATATTAAAATAAATAAGTACCTGTTAACAATAACCTTAAATGTAAATGAATTAAATGCACCAATAAAAAGACAAAGCGTAGTTGAATGCCCACATATATACTGTCTACAAGATATCCATTGCAGGATAAAAGATCTATGCAGATTGAAAATGAGAGGTGGAAAAATATTTCAAGCAAATGAACATAAAACAAACCTGGGGTAGCAATACAATGCTCAGACAAAATATGTTTCACAACATAGACCATTAAAAGAAACAAAGCATATTTCATACTTGTTAAAGAAACAATTCATCAAGAAGATATAACCCTTGTAAACATATATGCACACAACCTAGGAGCACCCAAATATATAAGGAAAATCTTGGAGGACATCAAGAAGGATATGGACAGCAACACATTATTAGTAGGGGATTTTGATACCCCATTATCAACAATGAACAGATATTCCAAGCCAAAAAAAAAAAAAAAAGAAATGCCAAGGATATTATGACATTGCACAATACTCTAGACTAAATGGACTTAATTAATATGTGAAGTTTGTCCCAAAAGTATCAAGCCAATATCAATATAATTAAAACAGTTTGTGCAGCTGATACTTTGAGGACAGATCTAATATGTAGAACTTATCACCCTCAGGAAACAAAGTACACTTTCTTTTCAAATGCACATGAAACAGTATCAAAGATAGACCACATAGTAGGACACAAAGCAAGCCTCCACAAATTCAAAAAAATTGAAATTATTTCAAGCATCTCTTCAGATCACAATGGCTTGAATCTAGAAACCAATCTGAAGGGAAAAACCCAAAAAGTTCAAACTGAGGGAGACTGAATAACATGCTATTTAATAATAATTGGGTTAACAATGAGTTCAAGGAAAAAATGAAAAAGTTTCTGGAAACAAAAATGAAACTACAACATCCCAAAACCTATAGGACACAGCAAATAAAGTCCTGAGAGTGAAGTTCATAGCAATACAGGCCTACCTGAAAAGGTTAGAAGAATCTCAAATAAACATTACAATAAGCCTACATGGAATAGAGGAAGAAAAACAAACAAAGGCCAGAGTGAGTAGGAAGAAGGAAATGATCAAGATCAGAGCAGAATTAAATGATACAGAAACTAAAAGAACAATCAAAAGATCAATAAATACATGAGCTGGTTCTCTGAAAAGATAAACAAAATCAATAAGCCTTTAGCCAGACTCATCAAGAAAAAAGTAAGAGAGAGGCCCCAAATAAACAAAATTAGAAGTGACAGAGGAAAAGCAAAAACTGAAACCATATAAATACAAAGGATTGTAAGAAATTATCAAGAACATCTATATGACAAAAACTCTGGAAAAAAAGAGTGAAATGGACAAACTTCTGGAAACATTCTTCCCAAAATGACTCAAGAAGGAGCGGAAAGCCTGAATAGACTGATAACAGGTAGTGAATTTGGAGTAGTAAGTAAAAAACTTCCAGCACACAAAAGCCCCAGACCAGATGGCTACACAGGTGAATTTTACCAAATATTTAGGGAAGAACTCACTTTTATCCTTCTCAACTTACTCCAAAAATTCCAAAAAGAAGGAAGTCCCCCAAATCTTTCCTGTGAGGCTAGTATTATTCTAATCCAAAAACCAGGCCAAGATACAAGAAAGAAAGAAAACTACAAGCCAATATCATTGATAAACATAGGTGCTAAAAATCCTCAACAAAATACTGGTAAACTGGATCCAACAATACATTTAAAAAGATCATACACAATAATCAACTGAGATTCATCCCAGGAATGCAGAGTATTTAACATTCACAAATCAATACATGTAATAGACCACATAAACAAAATGAAAGACAAAAACCATATCACTAGGCACTGACAAAGCATTTGATAAAGAGAAACACCCATTTATGGCAAAAACACTGAGCAATGTGGCAACAGAGGGGATATATGGCAACATAATAAAAGACATATATGAGAAACCTGCAGCCAACATCATACTCAATGGGCAAAATCTAAAAGCCTTCCCCTTAAGATCAGGAACAAGACAAGAGTGTCCACTCTTTCCATCTCTATGCAACACAGTTTTGGAAGTTCTAGCCACATTGATCAGACAAAAACAAGGAATAAAAGGCATCCAAATTGGAAAGGAGGAGGTAAAACTATCATTTGTAGATGGCATGATAGTGTATGTAGAAAACCCTATAGACAACACCAAAAAGCTACTTGACCTAATAAGTAAATTTAGATAAATAGCTGCATACAAGTCAATATCCAGAAATCAAAGACATTTTTGTACACCAACAATAAAACATCAGAAATAGGACTAGAAAACAAATCCTCTTTTCTACTGCAACAAGAAAAATTAGGTGCCTAGGAATAGTTAACCAAGGAGATAAGAGACTTGGAAAACTACAGAACACTGAAGAAAGAAAGAAAGAAAGATACAAATAAATGAAAGCATATACTATGTTCATGGATGGGAAGAATTAACATCATTAAAATGTTCATACCAGGCCCTGGCTGGTGGCATAGTGGATAAGACACTGGCCTGTGAACCCAAAGGTTGGTGGTTAGATTCCCCAGCCAGGGCACATAACCAGGTTGCAAGCCAGGTCTCCAGCCAGATCCTTAGCTGGAGGCAGGTGAAAGGCAACCATACATTGGTGTCTCTCTCCCTATCTGCCCCTCTCCCTTCCCCTCTCTCTAAAAATAATAAATAAAATCTTTAAAAAATAAGTCCATACCACCCAAAGGAATTTATAGATTCAATGTAAGCATATTAAAATACCATATTTTACAGATCTAGAACAAATACTTCAAAAGTTTATATAGAGTCAAAACAACCACACATAGCCACAACAACATAGAGAAAGAACAAAGTTGGAAAAACTACAATATCAGATATCAAACTATATTACAAAGCCATTCTAATCAAAAGAGTCTCGTTCTGTCATAAGAACAGACATATATATCAATGAAATAGAATAGAGAGTCCAGAAATAAACCCAGGTCTCAATGGTCAACTAATTTTATACAAAGAGGAAGGAGCATAAAAAAGTAGTGAAAATTGTCACTTTAACAAGTGGTGTTTGAAGTAATGGACAGTGCTATGCCAAAGAATGAAACTAGACCATCAACTTACACCATACACCAGAATAAACCCAAGATATAGATAAAATACTTAAACATAAGCCTTGGCACCATAAAAATCCTAGAGGAAAACATAGGAAGTAAAATTTTAGTTATCCCCTGAAGCATTATTTTCACTGATATTTCGCCAAGGGCAAAAAACAAACAATAAAGGAAGAAATAAACAAATGGGATTACATCAAACTAAAAGTTTCTGCTCAGCCAAAGGAAACATCAGCAAAATAAAAAGGCAATAAACTGTATGGGATAACATATTTGCCAATGATGCCTCAGACAAGGGTTTGATCTCCAAAATATATAAAAACTTGTACAACTCAACACTAGAAAGACAGGTAAGCCAATTTTCAAATGGGCAAAGGAACTAAAAAGATAAGTCTCCAAGGAGGACATACCAAGGGTCCACAGGCATATGAAGGAATGCTCAATATCATTCATTATCAGAGAGATGCAAATTAAAACCACAATAAGATACCACCTCACACCTGTCAGATTGACCATCATTAACAAATCAACAACCAACAAGTGTGGTGAGGGTGTGGAGAAAAGGGAACCCTAGCACACTGTTGATGGGAATGCAGGCTGGTGCACACATTATGGAAAACAGTATGGATTTTCCTCAAGAAAACTAAAAATGAAACTTCCTTTTGACCCCATCATTCCACTGCTAAGACTCTTCCCAAAGAACCTTGAAACACCAATTCAGAAGAACATATGCACCCCTATGTTCATAGCAGAACTATTCACAATAGCCACGTTTTGGAGACAGCCTAAGTACCCATTGGTGAATGAATGGATCAAAAAACTGTGGTACATTTTGGATCAAATACTGTGGTACATTTACACAATGCAATACTATGTAGCAGAAAGAAAAAACTCTGAGCTTTTGTGATAGTATGGTTGGAACTGGAGAGTATTATGCATAGTGTAATAAGCAAGGTAGCAAAAGTCCATATGATCTCACTCAATACAAGAAACTAATGAACAAGACAAATAGACAAGCTGAATGGAATCAGAGACATGGAAACAAGGAGTGGAATGACACTGACCAGAGAAGTAGAGGTAGAGGAAAAGGAGGGGAAAGAAGGGCAAGGATTTAGTCAAGGAGCTAGCATGAATGACCTATGGACATGGACAATGAGGAAGCAATTGCATGTAGGAGAGGGAAAGGGGTGTGTAGGGCAGGAAAGAGCAATGGGGAAAATGAGACAATTATAATACAACAAAAATAAATTAATAAAATTTGAAAATAAATTAACAAAAAGAAATTAGAAGGAAAATCACAACAGAGTCTATAAACATAAAAAGAATAATAATAAAATTTTGTAAACAACTCTATGACCACAAATTTGATAACCTGAATGACATGGAAAAACTCCTTGAAAGACACAATTTTCCAAAATTCACACACACACAAAAATAGATTGCCTGAATAAGAATATATGTATTAAAGAGATTATATCAATAATTAATATTCTTCCAAAAATAAGCATGAAACCTATATGGATTCACTAGTGAGTTCTAATAACATTTAAGGAAGAAATTATACCCATTCTCTCCAAACTCTTTCAGAGAAATAAAAGCAGAGGGAATGCTTCCTAATAACAGACATTAGAAGAAAACAATACAGACCAATATATTTTATAAACTTAGATACGAACGTAATTAGCAAAATACTAGCAAATGTATTTTAACAATGCAAAATTATTATATACCACTACCAAATGAGATTTATTTTAGGTATGAAAAATTTGTTCAACATTCAAATATCAATTAATGTAAATCATTACATTAACAGTATATAAAAGAAATATCACATTATTATATTAATAGATACAGAAAAAGCATTTGATAAAATCCAACATATTTTTCTGATAAAAACTCTTAGCAAAATATAAATGGAAGGTAGCTTTCTCAATTTTATAAGAAATATCTACAAAAAACCTACCACTAATGTTACTGGTGAGAATCTTAAAGCTTTCTAAATAATTGTAGAAACAAAGCAAGAAAGTCCTCTCTCATCACTTATTTTCAACATCTTAGTGGAAGTTCTAGCTATTGTGATAAAATGAGAAAAGAAAAAAAAAATGTATACAAATTTTGAGAAAGAAATAAAAGTCTTTGTTCACAGATGATAGGATTATGTAAACTTACTGGAAAAAAATGACAAAAAAAAAAAAAAAAAAAAACTTCCTAGAACTAATAAGTGATAATAGTTAGTTTTCAGGACACAGGGTTAATATACAAAGAACAAATACTTTCCTATGTACCAGAAATAAGCAACAGGAATTGAAATTAAAACACAGCATCATTTACATTAGCACCCACCCCAAAATAAAATACTTAGATATAAATCTAATAAAATGTGTATAAGATCCATTGATAAAGCCTGTAAAACTCAGATGAATAGAATCAAAAGATAATTATTCTATATTTATTAATAGGAAGGTATCAAAATGTCAGTTTTTTATAACTTGACATGTAGAATCAACACAATGCAGTCAAATTTCAGGAAGCTATTTTATGAATATCAATAAATGATTTTATAATTTATGTGGTGAGGCAAAAGACCTAAAATAGCCAACACAATATTGAAAAACAAATTTGAAGTGTTGATAGATACTACCTGACATGAATGTTTACCATAGAGCTACAGTAAGTAATACAATGTAATATTGGTGACAAATAGACAAATGGATCAATGAACTATAGTAGAGAGATTAATGGAACAGAACAGAAATAGACCCACTTAAATCTAGGCAATTTATCTTTGACAAAAGAGCAATGAAAAGACAATTAAGCAAGTGAAGGACAGGTATCATATGTTCTCACCCATTACGGGACAATAATGAGCAATACTAACAACAAGCAAAACAGAACCAAGTGTATGAATACAAGGAATAGGCCTGCAGTGGTCAGGGGGAAAGGGGTTGGGGGGAGGGGGGAGGGGGGAGGCAGAGGGAAAGAAGGG
>PVIW01014371.1:0-17978 GCA_004026585.1 Noctilio leporinus | reverse complement strand
CTGGTGTATGGTGTAAATTGGTGGTCTACTTTTATCTTTTTGCATGTTGCTGTCCAGTTCTCCCAACACCATTTGTTGAAGAGACTGTTTTTACTCCATTGGATGTTCCTTCCCCCTTTGTCAAATATGAGTTGACCATAGAGTCCTGGGTTAATTTCTGGGTTCTCTATTCTGTTCCATTGATCTATATGTCTATTCTTATGCTAGTACCATGCTGTTTTGATGACAGTAGCCTTGTAGTATTGTTTGAAGTCCGGTATTGTGATTCCTCCTACCTTGTTCTTCTTTCTCAAGATTGCTGTGGCTATTTGTGGCCATTTTTGGCTCCATCTAAATTTTTGAAGTATTTTTTCTATTTCTGTGAAGTCTGTCATTGGTATTTTAATTGGGATTGCATTGAATCTGTAGATTGCTTTGGGTAGTATGGACATTTTAATGATGTTAATTCTTCCAATCCATGAACATGGTATATGCTTCCATTTATTTGAATCTTTCTTGATTTCTTCCTTCATTGTTCTGTAGTTTTCTGAGTACAGGTCTTTTACCTCCTTAGTTAAGTTGATTCCTATATACTTTATTTTTCTTGTTGCTATGGTAAATGGGATTTGTTTTTTCGCTTCTATTGCTGTTGTTTTCATTATTGGTATACAAAAATGTTTTTGATTTCTGGATATAGACTTTTTACCCCACTATTTTGCTAAATTTGCTTAATAGTCTGAGTAAGTTTTTGATGGAGCCTATCAGGTTTTGTATGTACACTATCATATCATCTGCAAATAATGACAGTTTGACTTCCTCCTTTCCAATTTGAATACTTTTGATTCTTTTTTTCTTCTGTGATGGCTATAGCTAGAACTTCCTAGACAATGTTGAATAGAAGAGGAGAAAGTGGAAAGCCTTGTCTCATTTCTGATCTTTGGAGGAAAGCTTTCAGTTTTTTTCTGTTAAGTATGATGTTGGGTTCAGGTTTCTCATAGATGGCCTTTATGATGTTGAGGTATGCTCCCTCTATTCCCATTTTGCTGAGGGTTTTTATCATAAATGGTTGCTGCACTTCATCAAATGCTTTTTCAGCATCAATTGATATGATCATATGGTTTTTGTGTTTCATTTTGTTGGTGTTGTGTATTACATTTACTGATCTGCAAATGTTGTACCATCCTTGCATCCCTGGGATGAAGCCCACTTGATCATGAGTATGATCTTTGTAATATACTGCTGAATCCGATTGGCCAATATTTTGTTGAGAATTTTAGCATCTATGTTCATCAGAGATATTGGCCTGTAGCTTTCTTTCTTAGTTGGATCTTGCCCTGGTTTGGGGATTAGAATAATATTGGCCTCATAGATAGAGTTTGGGAGTCTTCCCTCCTCCTGTATTTTTTGGTATAGGATGAGAAGGATAGGAGTTAGTTCTTTTTTAAATGTTTGATAAAATTCACCTGTATAGCCATCTGGTCCAGGGTTTTTGTGCTTTGGGAGATTTTGGATTACTTCTTGAATTTCACTAGTTGTTATTGGCCTATTCAAGCTTTCAGCTTCTTCTGGGTTCAGTTTTGGTAGATTATACATTTCCAAAAATATGTCCATTTCATCCAGATTGTCATATTTTTTGTCATATAGTTGTTTGTAGTAATTTCTTACAATCTTTTGTATTTCTGAAGTATCAGTTGTGACTTTTCCTCTGTCAGTTCTGATTCTGTGTATTTGGGTCCTCTCTTTTTCTTGATGAGTCTGAATAAAGGCTTGTCAATTTTGTTTATTTTTTCTATGAACCAGCTCCTGGACCTGTTGATTCTTCAAACTGTAGTTTGAATCTCTGAGTTATTTAGTTCCGCTCTGATCTTGATGATGTCTTTCCTTCTACTTGCTCTGGGCTTTGTTTGTTGTTGCTCCTCTAGTTCTTGCAGCTTTATGGTTAGGTTGTTTTTATAGACTTCTTGTGACCTTTTTTGGAAGGCCTGTACTGCTATAAATTTCCCTCTGAGCACTGCCTTTGCTGTATCCCATAGGTTTTGGGCTGTTGTGTGTTCATTGTCATTTGTTTCCAGGAACTTTTTGATTTTATCTTTGATCTCATTGTTAACCCATTCATTGCTTAAAAGCATGTTATTCAGTCCCCATGAGTTAGAGAATTTTTGGGTTTTCCCCTTTAGATTGGTTTCTATTTCAAGACATTGTGATCTGAGAAGATGCTTTGTATGATTTCAATTTTCCTGTATTTGTGGAGGCTTGTCTTGTGACATACCATGAGGTCTATCTTGGAGAATGATCCATGTTCATTTGAAAAGAATGTGTATTTTGCTTCTTTCGGGTAAAAGACTCTGTATACATCAGTTTCGTCCATTTCCTCTAGAGAGTTATTCAATGCCACAACATCTTTGGGGATTTTTTGCTTGGAAGGTCTGTCCATTGTTAATAGTGGGGTATTAAAATCTCATACTATTAGTGTGTTGCTGTCTAAATCTTTCTCAAAGTCCTCCAAGATTTTCCTTATATATTTCCGAGCTCCAACATTGGGTTAGTATGTGAATACCAGAGTTATTTCTTCTTGATGAATTGTTTCCTTAAGTATTATGAAATGTCCATCTTTGTCCCTTTTTATGGCCTTCATTGTAAAATCTTTTTTGTCTGAAATCAGTATTGCTACTCCAGCTTTTTTTTCATGTCCATTAGCTTGGTATATATTTTTCCATCCCTTCACTCTCAATCTCTGTTGATGTTTTGTTCTGAGGTTGGTCTCTTGAAGGCAGTATATATGCGGATGATGTTTTCTTATCCATTCAGCTACCCTATGTCTTTTGATTGGTGCATTTAATCCATTTACATTAACGTTATTATTAATTGATACTTATTCATTGCCATTTTCTCCCATTGTATCTGTATTCCTCTTTGGCTCTCTCTGTTTCTTCATTTTATTTATTTATTTGTTTTTAAAGCAGACCCTTTAGCAATGCTGGTTTAGTAGAGATGTATTCTTCTAGTCTTCCTTTGTGTGGGAAACTCCTTATTTCTCCTTCCATATTGAATAAGAGCTTTGCTGGGTAGAGTATTCTTGGTTGCAGGCCTTTGTTTACCATTACTTGAAATGCTTTTTGCCATTCCCTTCTTGCTTGAATTGTTTCTGTTGAATAATCATTTGATAGCCTTATTGGAGCCCTCTTATATGTTATTTGTCATTTCTCTCTTGATGCTTTTAGGATTCTCTCTTTGTCTTTGAAATTAGCCATTTTAATAATAATGTGCCTTGGTGTTGGTCTGTTTGGGGTTGATCTTCACTGGGACCCTCTGTGCTTCCTGAACTTGATTAATGTTTTCACTTATCATGTTAGGGAAATTTTCTATCATGACTTTTTTTGAGCAGGTTTTCCATTCCTTGTTTCTCTTCTCCTTCTGGTATCTCTATTATACGGATGTTGTTACATTTCATGTTGTTCTGCAGCTCTCTTAAACCCTCTTTACTTATTCAGCCTATTTTTATTCTCTTGTACTGTCTTGGAGTATTTGTCTGCATTATCCTCCAACTCGCTGATCTTGGCCTCTGCTTCCTCTAGCCTACTGTTGATTCCTTCTACTGTATTCTTCAATTCAGACATTGTATTCTTCATTTCCTCCTGGCACTTATTGTTAGTTTCTATATCCTTTTTGATGCTGTTGTAACTCTCAGTAAGTTCCTTGTAACTTTCCTGGAGTTGTTTATAGTTTTCTTTGAGCTGGCTAAGCTCATTGAGCTTCTCTATCATCATTCTTTTGAATTCCTTATCTGATATTCATGTGCCTCTGTTTCATTTTGTGTTCTTTCTGGGGATTCTTCCTTTCCTTTTGGTGATGGACTGATTCTTTTTTCCCCCCATTTTGGGTGTCTGTTGTTGCTTGCTTTTTATTTTTTTGTTTTTTCCTTGGATTAATCTGCTTTGCTTCCTTGCCTTAGTTGAGCACCCTTCTGTGTTTGGAGATTTGTGGAGTTCAGTGTTGCAGTCTCCCAGATTTTCTCCCCTTGTTGTTCTTCGTGTGTCCTTTATTTGGGCTCTCTGGTTGTATTCTGGACCTGTGGGCTTTTGGCAGGAAAAAAAAGGGTAAAAAGAAAAAAGAAAAAAATAATAATAATAAGAAGAAAGGGTTTAGATGGCTGTTCAACCTTAATAACCCCTGATTGGTCTGGATGGACCCAGGACCTGTGGGCTTATAGCAGAGGGGAAAAAAAAAAAAAGTTTTTTAATTAAAAAAAAAAAGGAAAAAATAACAAGAAAAAGAAACAACAACAATATTAATAAAGAAAGGGTTTAGGTGGCTGTTCACCCTTTATGATCTCTGATTGGTCCAGGTGGAGCCAGGACCTGTGAGCTTTAACAAGAAGAAAAGAAAAACAAAAAAAAAAAAAAAAAAAAAGGAAGAAAGAAAAGAATAAAGAAAGGTTTTAGGTGGCTGGGGAGGGGAGGAATATTTAGATTGAGGACTGGGAATGCATTGTAGCCATAGAGTTTTTAGACTTTAAATCAAGAGTAGGGGAAGGGTCTTGGGTATTTAGGTGGATTGAGAAAGGGGGGTGGATTAAAAATATTTGAGAAGTAACTTTTGAATAGGATATGTTGGGGATTAATAGTTCATGTAGCTCTCGGTATAACTCAGGTGCTTGAGCTTAGCAGCAATCCATTTTCTGAGTCTGCCTCATTTTCTTGGTCAGGTCTCTGCAGTCTACAGTCTAGCTGGTCTTGGAGTGGCAGGGTCTCTGATTGTCACAGTCAGGGCTGATTCTGAGTGTAAGCCCCCAAGTAGGCTGGGCCTCCAGTAGCCTAGCTGGGTTTTATGGCTGCTGGTGCTCTGGGGCCTGTAGTGTGTCCCATCCAATTCCTGGCGGAGGTTCCTGCCTGCAGGGCAGCCTGAAATCTCACTGGTTCCTGTGATGACTGGCCCTGCCCTCGCAGCTCCTGGAGGAGGCATCTCCAGTCCGCCAACAGTGCCCGGGATCTGCCAACACTGCCCAGCTCCCCCGGGCAAGAGCCAATCCTCCAAGCAGACCAGCTGTCCAAGGAGTCCTTCATGCCGCCTCTGTGACGGGCCCCTCCCAGCGTGTCTGTGGCCTTTGTAGCTGGCAATGTGTGGGTCAGTTGCCCCAGCTACAGGTTCCTGGCTTGCAGTTTGGGGTTTCTGCAGGCAGCTGGGGGCCTATGTGGATGCACAGGGCCGGGAGTCCCCCCTCGTAGGGGCTTCAAGCTGCTGTTTCCCCAGTGGCCCACCAGCACCATTTTCAGCCCTTTTGCCACTCTGGCCAGTGCACTTCCCTGCTCCCCAACTCCTGCTCCACGCAGGACTCTTCTCCTCCTTCTCTGGCCCAGGGAGGAGCTTCCTCTCCCTGTGCTGGAGTGAGGCTGTCACAGAGTCCCTCCCCTGCAGGAGTTCAATTCCTTGTTCCCTCCAGCGTTTGCCCTTGCTGCCCACACTGTTCAAATTTCTAGTTGCCAGGGAGCCTGGAGCTGACTTCAGTTAAACATTCCCCTCTGGGTAGAGCCACCACTGCCCAGATCCAACCTCGGCCTGCCAGCCAGTTGGTCTGGAACTGTCTTACCTGCTCTCCTGCAGGTCTCTGCTGCCTCTGGGCTGTGCTCCCCTGAGTCCAGATGCTGACCGCTCCAATTCTTAGGGACCTGAAGACGTCTTGCGCTCCCTATCCTGTCCTCCAGCTGCTCTGGTACTCCAGAACACCATCAGCACTGCTCTTTACTCTGTCACCATCTTTGATCTCACCTCATATATTTCTGAAATTAAAAAATGAAACTTTGTAACCACTTATTTTAAAAATTTTACTAATTATTTTTAGAGAGAGGGGAAGGGGGAGAGGCAGAGAGGAAGAGGGACATAATGGTTGCCTTCACATGCCTCCAGCTATGGACATGGCTGGACACCTGGCTTGCAACCTGGTTATGTGACCTGGCTGGGAAACCAGCAACTTTTGGGTTTTCAGGCTGGTGCCTTATCCACTGTGCCACTAGCCAGGGCTGTAGCCACTTTTAAAAAAATTCATTTCTGGACCTCTGGCCAAGATGGCAGGCTAAGTAGACATGCAGCCTCTCCCTCCACAACTAAAAAGGAATACATCTACCGTAAAAGAAGAGAAAAACAGAAATTCCAGAAATTCAAGCTGCATAGGAAGTCCAACAAACAAAGATATAAAGAAAAAATACTCATCCAGACAGGTAGGAGGGGAGAAGCAAAGACAGAGAGGACATAGTTTGTCAGCACAATGGCTACGGAAGAATGGCAATGGTGGTTAGCTGATGGAAAGCAAACTCACACATTAAAAAAAAGTAGGGACACCTGAAGGTCACTCCCAGTACCAGACCAGACTGCATGGCTCCTGGTTCTAGTGCTAGGGGGTAAATAAAGCCTCATTAAATCTGACTGTGAAAGCCAGTGGGGGTTGGGACAGAGGAAGAAAATGCCAGTCTCTCAGCAGAGTCCATTTGCTTAGAGGGCCCCCACAGTCCTAAAAGCATCCACAGACCCACCCACTCTGGAAACTATAGTCAGGGCAATATCTACAGAAGTGCCAGTCCCATACGAGAAATGGGAGAAGTGTCTGGAAAAGGGGTGAGTGCTGAGGAAACAGCATTGTTCCTTCTCACACCTCTCACCTACATATAGCACCACAACATAGTGGAAGAGGTGGCCCTTTACTGATGAATACCTAAGGCTCCACCCCTAACAATGGAACAGGTGTGAAAGCTCTACCTAAGACACAGAGGCAAACATAGGAGCCTGTCAAGTGGAGGAGACAGAGAAGTATGGCTCATAAAAGAAAACAGATCAAATTTCCAGTAGGAGAACTAAGCAATGAAGAGATAGCCAACCTAAAACGCAGAATTCAAAACACTGGTGGTAAATATGCTAACAGACCTGACAGATGTGCTTGAGTATGGCAAATGCAGAAGGGAAGAAGTGAAGGCTACGCTAAGTGAAACAAAGGAAAATCTACACAAAACCAATGGTGAAAGGAAGGAAACTAAGGTTCAAATCAATGATTTGGAACATAATGAAGAAATAAACAGCCAAGCAGCACAGAATGAGGAAACAAGAATTGAAAAAATGAGGAGAGGCTTGGGAATCTCTGTGATGACTTTAAATGTGCCAACATCTGAATCTGAATAGGGGTCCCAGAGGAGAAAAGGAAGAGCAAGAAACTGAAAACTATGTGAAAAAAGCAATGAAGTAAAACTTCATTAAACTTGATGAAGAAAATAGAAATATAAATCCAGGAAAAACAGAGAGTCCCAAACAAGCTAGACCCAAAGAGGACCACATCAGGACACATCATAATTAAAATGCCAAAGTTTAAAAACAAAGAGAGAATCTTAAAAGCAGAAAGGGAAGAGTTATCTACAAAGAGGTTCCTAAAAGACTGTCAGCTGATTTTTCAAAAGAAACTCTACAGGCAAGAGGGGCTGGCAAGAAGTATGCAAAGGAATGAAAAGCAAGGACCTGAAATCGAGATTACTCTATCTAGCAGATCTATTATTTAGAATAGAAGGGCAGATACAGTGCTTCCAAGACAAGAAAAAGTTAAAGGAGTTCATTATCACCAAACCATTATTATATGAAATGATAAAGAGATTTATTTAAGAAAAATAAGGTAAAAACTATGAACATTAAAATGACAACAAACTCACAATTATCAACAATAGAATCTTAAAAAATAAAAATAAAAACAAACAATCAGAATAGGATTGGACACATAGGTATGGGGATCATTGTCAGGGTTATCAGCTGGGAGGAAGGAGTAATGGGTAATGGTGCAGGGATTAGGAAACATAACTGATGGGTACAAGATAAATGGGAAAGTTAATATAGGAAAGAGTGAAATCAGGGAACTTATATGCATAACACATGGACACGAACTAAGTAAGAAGGGTGGGATTGCAGTAGGGAAGGGGAGTTCTGGGTGGAGGGGAGCAAAGGGAAAAGAATTTGGGATAACTATAACAAAATAATCAATAAAATATTCTTTAAAAAGAAGCTGAAAAAAATGCATTTCTCCCCTGCTCAATGCTACATAGCTTGGCTAAATGCATCCACATCATTCTCATGAGTACAGGTTACTAGCTGTTCACAATTTTTAATCAGTTCTCCACTGGTGGAAATCAAATTATAAACAACAGTGTTATAGTGGTCACTCCTATGCACAAATGTGTATTCCTGCAGGATAAATTCTTAGAAGTAGGTTGTTTGTATCATATCCTAGCATTAGTTCTGATAATGAGTAGAAGGGCCACTAACCATAGACATAAACCTCCCACTATAATGACACTGCCTACCACTCAAACTTGGACAAATCCCTGGACCTCTTTGACCCTCAGTTTCTTCATCCATGAGATCAAAATATTGGTTCCCATTGGTCTATTGCTATGTAGATAATTGAAATAACAAATGCCAGAGTACTTTGAAGGAAATGAAGAACTGGTTGGATGGGGAAACAGGTGGTGGTATTCTCATTAGTCCTCAGATGTATAAGCCTGGGAGAATTTATGAAATTACCTATATTAATTTAATTAATTTTTAAACTATACTAGAATATCCTAGGAGTAAGGTGGTACTTTACAGGGACAAGGGCCATGGACTCCAAACAAACATGAAATTTTAATGGCAAAGACTCCAGAGCTTGTCTACAAATATCCAGAGGACTATTGGTCTAAATTTACAACTCAGAGTCCAGAGGCTGATTCTGATGTGCTCTACAGAAAATTTTAATAATAATCAGTCATTTAGGATAATCTGCAAGAGATTATCCTAAGAGAGGCACTTTCATCCCCGGAAGCCTTCAAAGGCAGGCTGGAGAATCCCTGTAGGGATCACACAAAGAGGTTTCCTTCAGGAAAACTTGTTGCTGGAAGTACTTGGGTGGACCCACTTCTTACCTGAGAGGCCATCAGCCTTCATCCAAAGGTAGCTGAAGGCTCTGGCTGGCACCTGTGCACTTGGAGCTTTTATGTTATTTATTCTCTACTCTGTGTCTCTGTTCCTCGATGGTTTTGTCTACTATCAAATAAACTGCTCTTATTATGAAACAATGAAGCTCCACTCATTTTTATTTATCAAATGGTTACAGTCTTAAGCACCACCACATAATTTGGAGAAGTTGATTGACTTGTCAAAGGATGCCCACGTGGAAATTGCCCCAACAAGATTGGAACCCAGGACCTCTTCACCTTCAGCCTTCCTCCTGAAGCAGAGTGCTGCCCCTCTAAGAGGCCCCTGGTGAGGGCTCAGTGACCTCCTCCCCTGCCCCCAACACACGTACACTATGGGAACTCTGGCTCTAAAGTAAAACTCAATGCACTTGTAGTTAGAAGATGGGAGGGATAGGGGTCAAAACCTAATCTTACTACTTTGTACCTATACCAACTTCTGGAAGATGGGAACAATGACACTGTGCTCTAAGAGCAGTTTGAGGAACAAATGAGATGGGAAACACTCCATAAGTACATAAGTGTGGGTCCTATTGCCTACTTCCCCTTGTTAGAGATTAAATTAAATAGGTATACAACAATAATACTTGGTCTAGAGCCTGAGCTAAAGTAAAAACTTCCTCAGTGTTCTTCAACTTCTACTTTTTCAAA
Organism: Noctilio leporinus; assembly: GCA_004026585.1. Taxonomy (NCBI): domain Eukaryota; kingdom Metazoa; phylum Chordata; class Mammalia; order Chiroptera; family Noctilionidae; genus Noctilio; species Noctilio leporinus. The sequence continues at coordinate 8,367 of PVIW01014371.1, read as the reverse complement.
GCACTTGAGCCTTGCTTTAGTATCAGACCTGTGTTTTCATTTGAGCTCTATGGGAAATTGAGCTTTGTATAGCTATGGGTGAACCCCATACTCCCAGTGCCTCTATTTCTTCTCATAGGAAGCAACTTTGGACAGGTAGTTAACAGCTGTTATTTTAAAGATGTTATTGCTAGTTATACAGTATGAATAATAGTATTATTTCATAGGAGTGTTTGGGATTAATTAAGAACTGCATGTAATACATTTGGGATACTGCCTGGCATATGCTCAGGTAACCCCTATTCACTACCATAGACTGCCTCCTAGAGAACTTTTTGTCTTCTTCTTTTTCTACCTATCTGTCAGCTTGGATGAATATATATGGCAGAGCTGGTGACTCTGAGAACAGGAATGTGCACATTGCCTGTGTCACAGCTGATAGGATTGGAAGCCTCTTGCTTTGCCTGTCCCATAGATGTGAATTGTCCTTCCCCAGAGGGACAGCCTAAGAAATAGCCTGAAGTCACTTCCTGACTCTAAATTACTCTTCTCTTAGTCTGCCTCTGGCCAAGAGGCAAAATCAGAAATGAATTAATGGAGGGAAAATAGGAGTTATAAGAATGGTGCTAGGACAGGGCTGGGCCACATATTTTGTAACAGGCCAGCTTTTGGGGACTGCTGGCCTGGGTAATTTGAATTATCATCTTACATAATTATAGATAGAAAATAAACTGAACTCTACCTGTGCCAACTCTTTCTTCCCTACTCCTTTCCTATTCCAGAAAAGACAAAAACAAGAAAACTGAAAACACCCAAATTCCAAGAAAGCTCCCTCATACACATTCCTGTCAAAATTGACACTAAACTGAAAAGTATATCTCCCTGCCTGGATGACTCCAAGGGCCTGATACTGAAACCTCAGCATCAGAAAGAACCTTAATTATAATAACACAGAGGGTACTTCTAAGATGAGACATACATCCACATGAGGGGCTGCAACCACTGAGGACAGGGCATGTGAAGACGGGAAGATAAATATGGAGCATCCACTTTAGTACAAGATTTGTGGAAAATCTTGGAGTTCCTTTCTCATGCATTGTTTTTTTTTTTATATATTTCGGTTTAGGCAACTTTGAATTTCTGATTTGGTAACTATAGTTCACTGATTTCATAACTGTTTTAGATAAAACGAGACTGTCAAGCTAAAATGGTGCACTTGTGAGATAACAACAATGAAGGGCTTGGAAGGCAAATTTGAACATGTAGTTAAGTCATATATTGCCTAAAAAAATGGACATCTACACCTTGGTCATCTCATTGGCCACTCCAAAATTTACAATAAGCAATTTGGGAAAATACTGATTTATAAAATAATACCATGGCTGGTGGCACAGTGCATAACATGCCAACCTATGAACCCAAAAGTTGCTGGTTCAATTCCGCAGCCAGGGTACATAGTCAGGTTGCAAGCCAGGTCTCCAGCCAGATCTGTAGCTGGTGGCAGGTGAAAGGCAACCATACATTTGATGTCTCTCTCCCTACCATTCTCCCTAAAAATAATAAATGAGATCTTTTTTTTTTTTTTTTAAATAACAGGTGTTGTAATTGGTGAGAAAACTGCAACACTTTTCTCATATCCCAAATCTGGAAAATAGTAAAAATAACACTTTCTGCTACATTACTAGGGTTTTTAAGAAGGACAAATCATAACCAACAATTATTATGTATATGCCAGGCACTGGGTTAGACACTAAGTGTTCTCATCTTTAAAATTGGTTCAACTCACTCTTTGTACCATGGAGGGGATTCAGTGACATTAATAGTCATATCATCTGTGTGAAAGTGCTTTGCAATGTGAAGCACTATTAGAGATTGTGAGAGCTAGAAGACATTGGAGAGATGACTGGACCCAAATGCTCACTCCATTTACACATAAGAAAGCTCAGAAAGGTGACAACACAATAGATAGCTACACTGAAACCGTTCATTTATTGTTTTCTACACATTTTTATTGAGTATATACTATGCTCTAGAACTGAGTTTGGTGCTAGTGTAATGTTCTCAGTTTCTCCATCTTGACTCTTACATTCTGGATGGAATCCATTGAACTTAGAGTTGGCTCTATCAAGGGCTTAGCCTCAGATTTACTTTAGTGCACCGTTAATACACTTGGCATTAGTCAGGGGTGGCCAGGCTGATTTTTTAGCTCTATTCTTTTTTAAAATAACTTATTCACTCATCCAGAATTTTGGTATCAAAGCTCAGTGGTAAGGTTCTCAACCAATTGATTGAGGTATAGCCTTCTTGTTTTATTATAGCCATAGAAATAATAATTTAAAATAAAAATAATTGTTTAAAAATTAGCAGTTACAAGAGAATCCAACGTGGAGGTGTAGATAGGCATGCTGCATCTCCCTCCACAACCTGAAATGGGTACATCTGCCTAAAAACTAGAGGCAACCAGAAATTCCAGATTTGGTTAACTGCATAGAAGTCCAACAAACAAAAGAAAGAAGGAAGAAACTCATCCAGACACAACAGAGCTGGGACACAGAGGAAGCAGTTTGGTGAACAGATTGCTGGTGTGGGTTGGCAGTACAGTGGCATGACTCAGTGGTGGAGCAGCTGCAGTGAAAGAGCAGCAGGGGTCAGCCAGTGGCAAGATCGATCATAGTAGGGACACCTGCTGAATGTTCCTGGCACCAGACCATATTGTATGGTTCACGATTCCAGTGCCATGGGAAAAACTTAAGCCACATTGCTTCTTCTGACTGTAAAAACCAGTGGGGGTTGGGGCAGAAGAAGGAACTATCAGTCTCACTGAAGAGTCAGTTTGTTTAGAGGCCCCATAGCCCTGTACTTCTGCAGACCCATCCAATCTGGGAACACTCTGGGAAAGGACAACAACTAGAAAAAAGCTAGTCCCTTATGGGAAGTGGGGGAAGAGGCAAATGCTGATGAAGTTGCATGGTCTCCTCTAATGCCCCACCCCTATGTGCAGTGCCATAACATGGTGAAACAGGTTGCCCCATAGTGATGAATACCTAGGACTCTGCCCCTTACAATATAATATATGTGACAGCTCTACCTAAGAAACAGGCACACAAGAGCCTGTCAAGATGCAGAGAAAGAGAAATATGACTAAAAAAGGAGAACAAATAAAGGTCCCAGTGGCTGAACTAAATAACAAATAGCCAGCTTGACAAACAGTTTAAAATGCAGGTAATAAAGATGCTTACAGACTTGACAGATGTGCTTACATAGAGTAAACACACAGGGGGAAAAATTAAGACTAGGCCAGCTAAAACAAAGGAAAATACACACAAAACAAACAATGAAGGAAAGGAAAGTAGGTTCAAATCAATGATTTGGAGCATAATGAAGAAATAAACAGTCTACCAGTACAAAAAGTGGAAACAAGAATTGAAATAAATGAAGCCCTGGCTGGTATGGCTCATAGTGGATTGAGCACTGGCCTGCAAACCCAAGGGTCACTGGTTTGATTTCCAGTCAGGGCACATACTCGGACTGCAAGCTAGGTCTCCAGCCAGGTCCCCAGCTGGAAGCACTTGAAAGGCAACCATACATTGATGCTTCTTTCCTTTCTTCCCCTCTCCCTTCCCCTCTGTCTAAAAATAATAAATAAAATATTTTAAATTAATTTTTAACAAATAAATAAAAACAAAGTAAGGAAACAAAACAAAAACAATTGAAAAAATTGGAGAGGCTTAGCAATTTTTGGGAAAACCTTAAGCATGCTAACATCTGAATCATACAGATGCCAGAAGGAAAAGAGGAAGAACAAGATATTTAAAACTTGTGTGAAAAAACAATAAAGGAAAACTCCCCAAATTTGGTGAAGGAAATAAGCACACAAGTCCAAGAAGCACAGAGTCCCAAACAAACTAGATTCAAATCAAACTACACAAAGACACATCATAATTAAAATGCCAAAGGTTAAAGATAAAGAGAGAATCTTAAAAGCAGCAAGAAAATAAAAGAGTTATCTACAAAGGGGTTCCTATAAAACTAACAGCTGATTTCTCAAAAGAAACTTTGCAGGCAAGAAGGGACTGGCAAGAAATATTCAAAGTGATGAAAAGCTAGGACCTACAACCAAGATTATTCTATCCAGCAAAGCTATCATTTAGAATGGAAGGGCAGAGAAAGTGCTTCCCAGACAAGGTAAAGCTAAAGGAGTTAATCATCACCAAGCCATTATTATATAAATATTAAAGGGATTTATTTAAGAAAAATAAGATCAAAACTATGAACATTAAAGTGACAACAAACTCACAACTATCAACAACAGAACCTGAAAAATGAACAAGAAAAAAAAACAAAAACAAATCAAGTAAACATTCAGAATAGGACCACTCCTGGCTGGTGTGGCTCAGTGGATTGGCACCAACCTGTGAACACAAAGATTGCTGGTTTGATTCTCCAGTTAGGGCACATAACCAGGTCGTAAGCCAGATCTCCAACCAAGTCCATAGCTGGAGGCAGGCGAAAGGCAACCAACCATACATTGAGGCTTCTTCCCTTTCTTCCTCCCTCCCTGTCCTTCTCTATGAAAATAATAAATAAAATCTTTTCTTTTAAAGAATAATAGAGAAAAGGGTGAATTCAGAGAATTTATATGCACAATCCATGAACATGAACTAAGAAGGGTGGGACTTTAGGAGGGAACAGGGTGCTTGGGTGGAGGGGAGAAAATAAAAAAGAATTTGGAACAACTGTGACAGAATAATCAATAAAATATACAAAAATTAGCAGTTATAAAAATGTTTGTGTTCTTATACACTCTTTATTTATGAGCTTCTATTATGTAGGATGCCAAGTTCAGAAAAAATGGTGTTCACTAACACTGGGCAGTGTTAGCCAGACCCTGGGCACTGTTGGCAGACAGGAGATGCCTCCTCCAGGAGCTGTGGGGACAGGGCCAGTCATCACAGGAACCAGCAAGGCTGCAGGCTGCCTTGCAGGGGTGCCAGGTACCCATCATGGGTAGGAACCGCCTCCAGGAGCTGGAGGGAGTACCCTGCTGGACTTCAAACAGAAAAAAAGGGAGGGCCCCAGAACACTGGCAGCCCTAAAACCCAGCTAGGCTACTGGAGGCCCAGATTACCTGGGGGCTGACACTCAGAATCAGCCCTGGTGGTGACAATCATAGGCCCTGCCACTCCAAGACCAGGTAGATTGTAAACTGCACACACTTGACCAAGAAAAAGAGGCAGACTCAGGAAATCGATCACTGCTAATCTGAAGCAACTAAGTTACACTGAGAGCTACCTGAACTATTAATCCCCAACATATCCTTTTCAAAAGTTATTTCTCACATATTTTTAATCCTCCCCTATCTCAATCCACCTAAATACCCAAGACCTTCCCCCTACTCTTGATTTAAAGTCTAATCACTCTGTGGCTGCAACGCATTCCCAGTCCTCAATCAAAGTATTCCTCCCCTCCCCAGCTACCTAAACATTTTCTTTATTATTATTATTTCTTTTTCTTTTTTTCTTTTTTTTCCTTTATGTTTTTAAAAATTTTTTTCTCTGCTATAAGTCCACAGGTCCTGACTCCACCTGGAACAATCAGGGATCATTAAGAGTGAACAGCCACCTAAACCCTTTTTTCTTAACACACACACACACACACACACACATATACATAAATATATATATATATATATATATATATATATATATATATATATATATATATATATTTCCTTTATTATTTTTTTTTCCTGCTAAAAACCCTCAGGTCCTGGCTCCATCCAGACCAATCAGGGATTATTAAGGGTGAACAGCCATCTAAAACCTTTCTTCTTATTATTATTATCTTTTCTTTACTTTTTTCTTTTTTTCTTGCTAAAATCCCATAGGTCCTGGCTCCGCCTGGACCAATTAGGGACCACTAAGGGTGAACAGGGAGGTAGATACGGCAACTATATACATAGGCTTGCACTGTTCACATACTTGAGGCTTTCTGATTCTGCCTCTCCTCATTTCTGTGAGAAAGGATAGAAGGAGCATCTTGACTGGAAGGAAAGAAGCAACATACACAACGAATCCAGAATACAAGTAGACAGTCTAAATAAAGGTCACACCAAAAACAAAAAGTGGAGAAAATCTGGGAGACTGCAACACTGAACTCCACAAATCTCCAAACACAGAAGGGTGCTCAACTAAGGCAAGGAAGCAAAGCAGATTAATCCAAGCAAAAAAACAAAAAAATAAAAAGCAAGCAACAACAGACACCCAAAATGGGGGAAAAATAGAATCAGTCCATCACCAAAAGGAAAGGGAGAATCTCCAGAAAGAACACAAAATGAAACAGAGGCACATGAAATATAAGATAAGGAATTCAAAAGAATGATGATAGAGAAGCTCAATGAGTTTAGCCAGCTCAAAGAAAACTATAAACAACTCCAGGGAAGTTACAAGGAACTTACTGAGAGCTACAACAGCATCAAAAAAGATATAGAAACTAACAATAAGTGCCAGGAGGAAATGAAGAATACAATTTCTAAATTGAAGAATACAGAAGAAGGAATCAACAGTAGGCTAGAGGAAGCAAAGGACCAGATCAGCAAGTTGGAGGATAATGTAGACAAATACTCCAAGACAGTACAAGAGAATTTAAAAAAGGCTGAACAAGATTGAGGAGGGTATAAGAGAGGTGCAGGACAACATGGAACACAACAACATTCGTATCATATGGATACCAGAAGGAGAAAAGAAACAAGGAATGGAAAACCTGTTCAAAAAAGTCATGATAGAAAATTTCCCTAACATGATGAGTGAAAACATTTACCAAGTTCAAGAAGCACAGAGGGTCCCCAAAAAGATCAACCCGAACAGACCAATACCAAGGCACATTATTATTAAAATGGTTAATTTCAAACACAAAGAGAGAATTCTAAAAGCACCAAGAGAGAAATGACAAATAACATATAAGAGGGCTCCAATAAGGCTATCAAATGATTATTCAACAGAAACAATTCAAGCAAGAAGGGAATGGCAAAAAAGTATTTCAAGTAATGGTAAACAAAGGCCTGCAACCAAGAATACTCTACGCAGCAAGACTCTCATTCAAGACAGAAGGAGTAAAAATGAGTTTCCCAGACAAAAAAAATACTAAAAGAATACATCTCTACCTAACCAACATTGCAAGAAATGCTAAACAGTCTGCTTTATAAATAAATAAATAAATAAAATGAAGAAACAGAGAAAGCCAAACAGGAATACAGGTTCAAAGGAAAAAAATGGCAGTGACTAAGTATCAATCAATAATAACCTTAAGGTAAATGGATTAAATGCACCAATCAAAAGACATAGGGTAGCTGAATGGATAAGAAAACATCACCCTCATATATACTGTCTTCAAGAGACCCACCTCAAAACAACAGTTTGACACACATTGAGAGTAAAGGGATGGAAAAATATATATCAAGCAAATGGTCACAAAAATAAAAAAAAGCTAGAATAGCAATACTGATTTCAGACAAAATAGATTTTACAATGAAGGCCATAAAAAGGGACAAAGATGGACATAATATAATACTTAAGGGAACAATCCATCAAGAAAAAATAACTCTGGTGAACATAAATGCACCCAATTTAGCAGCTCTGAAATATATAAAAAAAAATTTTTTTTGGAGGACTTTAACAAAGATATAGACAGCAACACTAATAGTAGGGGATTTTAATACCCCACTATCAACAATGGACAGATCATCCAAAAAAAAAATCCCCAAAGATGTTGTGGCATTGAATAACACTCTAGAGGAAATGGACCTAACTGATGTATACAGAATCTTTTACCCCAAAGAAGCAAAATACACATTCTTTTCAAATGCACATGGATCATTACCTAAGATAGACCATGTGGTATATCACAAGACAAGCCCCCACAGGGCTTCAAATACATGAAAATTGAAATCATACAAAGCATCTTCTCAGATCACAATGGCTTGAAACTAGAAACCAATTATAAGGGAAAAAAAAAATTCTCTAACTCATGGAGACGGAATAACATGCTTTTAAGCAATGGAGGGGTCAACAATGATATCAAAGATGAAATCAAAAAGTTTCTGGATCATACATCATGATCAAGTGGGCTTCATCCCAGGGATGCAAGGATGGTACAACATTCATAAATCAATCAATGTAATACACCATATAAACAAATTGAAAGATAAAAACCATATGATCATATCAATAGATGCTGAAAAAGCATTTGATAAAGTGCAGCAACCATTTATGATAAAAACCCTCAGCAAAATGGGAATAGGAGGAGCATACCTCAACATCATAAAGGCCATCTATGAGAAACCTGAAGCCAACATCATACTTAATGGACAAAAACTGAAAGCTTTCCCCC
>PVIW01014370.1:0-23739 GCA_004026585.1 Noctilio leporinus | reverse complement strand
AGATGTGCTTTAGGCAGGGCGTTGGTGGGTGGGCTGCTTGTGTGCTGATGTCACCACCTCCTTACAAGTACACAAAGGTCCCTGCTGTCATTTTCACAGAGCCTACCCTCCCGGAGCCCTTAGGCCACTCACAGCAAGGAGGCATGGGAGAGGGTGCCAGTTCAGCCTAGTGTGGAGGGGACTCGGAAGACAAAGGCTGGAATCCCAGGACAGAGATTTCCCACCACACTTGAAAAGCACCCCAAGAACTTTTCCAACATTCCATGCCTGACGATTTAGTCAGGGGAACCGACAGTCATCTTTTCCCTTCCATGATCAAAAACATTTCACATTTTTAACAAATGCCTAGGGCCAACGCAACACTCACGGTTCAGTGCGAATGGATCAAAACTATAGCTTTTGTTGTTGTTGTTGTTGTTGTTGTTGTTCTTGTTTTCGTTTCCGTCCTCTTGTTTTGTGTTTGGTTTGTTGGTTCGTGTTGTTGTTTAACTTTGTGTTCAGATTGGCAAACGATGTGGTTTTCGGGGAGCCACAACATGGTAGTAATGAACGAATGGTGAAAAACATTGAAAATCGCTGCCCTAGGGTTGAGCCTGGCTTGCAGGCTCGTGGAAGAGAAGATAGTCCTGGCCAGATAGATTGCCCCTGCACATCCAACTGCGGCTGAAACTTCAAGGCCGGTGGAAACTTCAAGGGACCCCTGCAGGGTTCGTTGACCTAGCCAGGGAATAACATGACCCATTTCCTTTGACACTCAGGGAATGTTCCACTCAATGCTTGACTGTGTTCCTGCATGGGAAGCATGCAGAATGATGAGGTTTGGAACCAATGAGCTAGAATGATGTGCAAAGTTTCCTTGGAAGGAGTGAAATGTTGCCAAGTGGAAGAATCGTGGGGATTGAAGTGGACGCACTGTGTAAGATAGGATTGTGGCTTGAACGTTGAAGCAGATGCATCCGTGAAAGGGATGGGGAGCCTTTGCCAAGTTTGTCAAGGCCCCAGTCTTTGATTTCTAGCACTTCTGGGTCATTGGGCTCAGAGTAAAGTGATAAGCTAATCATTTCTTCCACAACCATTTTCTTCATCCACTCTCCAAGCTGGAAATGATGCTAAGAATTTCAAACATAAGGATCAAACACCTGGTCTTTGTGCTCAAGGAGCTCCAACTGGACTTGGGGGGATTACAGTTGAAGTGTGTCATCTTGATGAACAGCTCTTCCTGTGGAGTGTGGGGATAGGGAATCTCTGCAAAGAATCCTGATTCGAGAAACGTCAGAAATGAATTGGGGACAAGGGGACAGTGATAGATTGTGTGGAGAGGAAAAGAATAAAATATATATTGGGTATCAGGGGAGATTATAGGCATATTTCCTTTTGGCTCCCCTAGCATCTCTTGTTTGTTTGTTTGTTTTGTTTGTTTGTTTTTTGTTGTGCTTCTGAAGCTTGAGAGGTTTTCCTTTCATTGATTTCTAGGTTGTCTTGAAAGTTAGGAGAACAGTTTTGACCAATGACTGTAGGCTGAGAATGGGCTGAGGTTGTGACCCTCAGAGGGAGTTTTGCTGGCCATCTTTCTACCGGTCCTACTGAACATGTGCCCCTCAGATTGGGAAGGGAGACTCTGAATGGAGGTCTTTTGACATCCTGGCAGCTGAGGGAAGCATCCAGGTGGGGCGGTGGCAGATATGGCCTGGGGGCAGTTTGTGGGTGTTGAAGAAGAGTCAAGGCTTAGAGGGACTGCAGAGTGGTGGAAGGGGAGGATGTGGTCTTTCTAATACATTGGAAAGAGATGGAGAGAAGCATGTGTTGGTGGCCTCTGTTAGACCCCTCACAGGGGTCCTGGTCCACAAGCCAGGCATGTGCCCTGACTGGGAAACCAACTAGTGACCTTCAAGTCTTCAGACCTGCACTTTATCCACTGTCCCACACTGGCAGGGCCTGGAAAGTGTTTCAGAGGAGAGTTTCATGTATGACTAGCAAAGTATCACTGCCCAACTCTCTGGCTATTCTCTTTCTTCTCCTTCCATATATCCTGAGGTAATTCTTGCTAGCTCTTTAGAAGAAATTCCATCCTTCTTCACAACTCAGGTTGTGGCTCATGTCCCTGTGAACTTCCACGAAACAGAAAGTAGTCAATTTCCAAAGGAGGTCCCCTCACACCTTTGATCCAGTAATCCTACTTTCCAGAGGTCAATCAACTGGTCCAAAACATGCACAGGGCCTGGGGGCAGCTTGTGGGTGTTGAAGTGGACCCCAGACTGAGTGAGACTGCAGAGCAGTGCGAGGGGAGCATGTAGTTTTTCTATTCTATTTGGAAGAGAGTGAGTGAAACATCTCTTGGTGGCCTCTGGTGCACTCCCAGCAGGGCTCCTGGCCCACAAGCCATGCATGTACCCTGTCTTACTTGGAAGCCAACCAATTAGTGACCTTTCAGTTTGCAGGCTTACACTCAATTCATGGAGCCACACTGGCAGACCCAGGAATGATATTCGCACCACAGACTGCCAAAGCCCAGGAGAGGAGCACCACCCAACTCACTTGGTAGCCTCTTTCTTTCCCTTCCATCTATTTTGAGCTTTCTCAAGCTAGCACATTGATCACTTGTTGATGAGGAATTCCACTCTGCTTCACACCTCAGTCAGTGGCTCATCTCCCTCTGAGCTTACAAGAAACACGAAAGCTGTCAGGTGGCAAAGGAGGTACAGTGAGGTCTTTGCTAGATGAAACCTACTTTCTAGAGGCTCACTGGTCCAAAGCAAGCACAGACTGAGCAAACAGGTGGCGAAAACCGGCTCAGTGGGAGAAGGGCTTGTGGACCCTCTTAGGTCTCTTGATTCTGCATTTGTGGATTGAAAGCAATAATGACCCACAGTGGGAAAGTTGTGTCCCTGGGTGCCCAGGAAACGCATACCCCCCTTGAAGGTGGCAACTCACACACATGTTAAACTGGGTTCTGAAGATGGGGAATGTTTAATGTTTTGGGTCTTGGGCAAGGCTTCATCCTACTCAGCACCTGGTTTGGGTGCCAGTGGCTGGACCTGCTCTGCCCAAATGGTGAGGACGAACCCCCTGCCCATCCAACAGATCCTCAGACAGGAGGCCGGGAGTGCCAGGAGGATACTGAAGTGGCTGCAGAGGTCTTCCTGGGCCCCTCACCCCCAAGGAGTGCGGAGCCAGCGCTGTCCAGGCAGGGCTGACAGAAGCTGGGAAGACTCCCTGGGACTCAAGGTGGGACAGTGCTGAGGGGGTTTCCATGTCCCTGTTTCTCGGGCTGTGAGACACCAACCCAAGCTCCTGCTCAAGGGCTGTGCTATGGCGGTTTGGACCCGCCTGGGGGGCCGCAGAGTGCCCTCAGCAGCGCCAGGGGGATTGGAGAGGGGCTGGTCACCCTCCTGGGCAAGGGCTTCCGCACTTAGCAAGAGGATGTAGGTACCCATGGAGGATGGGGAGCAGCGGCAGGGGCGGTGGCGGTGGCGATGGCGGCAGCAGAGGGGTGGGGATGCGGCAGCAGGGGCAGCGGCAGCGGCGGCAGAGGGTGCTGGTGGGCAGAAGCTTACAGCACCGGTCATTCCCAGGCAGAGGGAGGGCACCTCTGGTGGTTGTGACAAGGCCCGCTCCCTCCACAGCTGAGGAGGGCAAGGGGCGTCCCCTGGCCAAATGGAAAGGATTGGGAAGCGGGCGGATATGTCAAGCAGGCGGCTGCTGGCTGAGGGCCTCCAGCAGCGAGCGCCTTAGGCAGGACTGGCTAGGGGTGATGATTGCCTCCCGAGGCCCGGCCCCTCCCCCAAGAGGCGCAGCTGGAGTTTTGTGTGAAGGCAGAAAAGCAGTTTGGGATTCCCCTGGTGGCTTCCTGGTTTGGGGACATTGTCAAGGGGCTTTCGTCATTCTGTTGGTGGGGCTTCCTCTGTGTTCCTTAAACAATTTGGTGGGCCTCAACCCTAGCTTTAGGGGCTGGGAGATGCTGGACCTCTTATACTCTACAGGCATGCCTTGTGGCTGCCAGGATTCCCATAGTAGCCAGTGGGCTACTCTCCACAGTTCCAGTGGCATTGGAACTTGTCTGTCCATCCTCCCGTGCGGGTGCTTCAGTTCTGAGCCAGAAGGTGAAGGCACACTATCAGAAGGAGGCAGCCTTGAAGAGCACCTTGGCATTGGTGGCTGAGGCACAGAGGGCCTCACTGTGATTTGACTCATTCTCATGGTGAACTTAACACATTCTTACTGTGATGTCAAAAATTTCTCTAAATTCTATCACTCTTTCTTACAGAGATGTGAAAATTGTTGACTGTGATTTCACACATGCTCACTGTGATGTCCCAAATCTTACATTGTGATTTCACACAACTTCCCTGTGAAGTCAGAAAGCCCTCAATGTGAAGTAACACCAGCTCTCCATGATGTCATAAGGTACATCCCTTTGGTTTCACACAACCTCATTTCGATGTCACTAAACTCGTTGTGATTTTCTCCATCCACATCGTAATATCACAAAGCCCTCTCTGTGATGCCACTCTGCCCCAAGGTGATGTCATGATGCACCACTGGGACTTCTATAAGCTTTACTGTGATGTCATGAAGCCCTCTCTGTGATGTCACATGACCTCAGAATGATGTTATACTGCACTCTGTGATTTCACCTATGCTTGCTGTGATGTCACGCAGCCTGCACTGCAGTGTACCAGGTCTCCAATGCCATTTCATACAAGGGCACTGTGCTATCACAATCCATTGTGATTACACAAGGATCACTGTGATGTCACAAAGCCTCTGTGACTTCACAGGGCCTTAACATGATGTTACAGACCCTGACCGTGATATCATGCAACCATATTATCGTATCAGAAGGACCACTCTGATTTCACACGTCCTCACTCTGATGTCACAATGCCTTCACTCTGGTCACACAGATACACTCTGATGAAGCAAACCCCTCGCCGTCATGTTCCACAACCTCATCGTGATGTCACAAAGCCTTCATTGGATGCTACACATGATGTCTTCATGTGTCACTGTTATTTCAGAAATTCTCAATGGGATGTCACCCAAAGTCTTGGTTATAGCCCAAAGCCTGACTGTGACATCAGAAAATCTAAATGTGATATCATAAGGCATCTCTGTGATTTCCCACATTCTCGCTATGGTGTCACAAAGCCCACATTGTGATTTCACACAACCTCACTGTTATGACACAATGTCCACAGTATGATGACTCACAACATCATTATGACATCACAAGAACCCATTGTGATTTCACACACTCTCATTTTGATGTCTCAAAGTATTCACTGTGATGTCAATCTCATTGTGATGCCATAAATCTTCATTGTGACTTTCCCATCCTTGCTGTAATATCACAAGGTCTTCACTGTGATACCAGGTGGGCTTACTGTCATATCACAGGGCCTTCACTGCAGTGTCATCTAGGCCTATTATGTGGTTTCACACAAGCTAATTATAATATCACTGGTTGCAATTGCAATTGGATAGACACTCACTGTGATGTCACCATCCCTCACTGTGATGTCATACAACCTCACAGTGTTATCTCAGGGCCCTCTTACAATTTCACACTTATATGCCACATAGCTTTCACTGTGATGTCAGAAACTCCATTGTGATTACACACATCCTCATTGTGATGTCACAGATTCCTCACTGGGATGTCTGATGTAGTAAACCAATCATCCTTGTCTAATGTTAGAAAGCCTTCAATGGATGCCACACATTCTCAATGTCATTTCATTATTCATCACTGTTGTTTCAGAAATTCTCAATGGGGTATGACATACACTTGGTTATATCCCATAGACTGACTGTGATGTCAGAATATTTATATGCGATATTGTAATGCATCACTGTATTTTCCCAGTTTTTCCTATGGTGTCATAAAACCTACATTGTGATTTTACACAACCTCACTGTTATGACACAATTTCCACAGTATGATGACTCACAACCTCATCATAACATCACAAGGACCCACTGTGATTTTACACACCTTCACTTTGGTGTTACAAAGCATTAACTGTGATGCCAATCTTATTAACTGTGATGTCACAAACTCTATTATGATATCACCAACAATTACTGCAATGTTGCACAACCTCACAGTGATATCTCAAGGCCCCCTTATGATTTCACACTTATATGCCCCGTAGATTTTCTGTGATGTCACAGACTCTATTGCCATTACACACACTTTTGCTGTGATGTTTCAAATTTGTTCATATGATGTCACACAGCTGTATTATGCCATTACAAAATTTAGCATAGTTTTCACACTTTCTCACTATGATTTCACAAAATCCACACTGTGATGTCACATAACCGCATTGTGATATCACAGGGACAAGTGTGTTTTCATACAGCTTCACTTGGGTGTCAGAATACCTTCAATATAATATCATAAAGTTCCATTCTGATTTTGTACATATTATCTGTTATTTCACAGAACCCTCATTTTGAGTTTGCACAGATGCAATGTGATGTAATAATATACCACTGTTTTTATGAGTTCTCGATGTCATAGAGCCTTCAGTGTTATTTCATGGAACCTCATTGTCATGTTAGAAATCTCCATTTTTATTTCATTCATCCACACTCTGCTGTTACATAGTCCTCACTGGGATGTTATGCAGCCTCAATATGATTTC
Source organism: Noctilio leporinus (assembly GCA_004026585.1). Lineage (NCBI taxonomy): Eukaryota > Metazoa > Chordata > Mammalia > Chiroptera > Noctilionidae > Noctilio > Noctilio leporinus. The sequence continues at coordinate 17,089 of PVIW01014370.1, read as the reverse complement.
ACTCACCTCCAATTTGATATCTTATGGTTTACACTGGATCTAACGCAGCCTCAAATATAAGGTCACACAACCTCCATTCTTATGTCACACAGCCTCGACTCCCCTTGCCTGGCTTCCAGGTTTCTTTCCTAGAGGCAGCAGACACCCCTGGTAAACTTTCACAGCCTTTGCCTAATGGCTTTATTGTTTCAATCCCACATTACTCATTCCTTTCCCTGTGTGTGTGTGTGTGTGTGTGTGTGTGTGTGTGTCTGTTTGTGTGAGTGTGTGTGTATCTTTCTCTTATTACATACTTTTTTTCATATAATATAAACATTTATGAGCCCCATTCATGTGCTTATTCAGTACAAAATAGTGTAATATTTCCTCCTCTACTCTGACACAAAATGTCTCCACTTGAGAGCCTCCGTTTAACAAACCCCATTTAGGCCTGAGCCATGATAAGTTGAATGAAAGTGACAACATACATGCAAGTGGGAAAACAAATCAGGCAGAAGTTCGACACTTCTTGGGTAGCTATCTGTTAATAGACCTTAGTATTAATTATCTTCTGGCAACAGGAGTATCTCAACTATTTTAAAGAGAGGCAGAAGATCATCTGTTGGTGCAATCTGATACACCTAAAACAAAGGTCTTGGCCCAAACCTAGGCTTGTCCCCTGAATGAAAATCTACCAGTGACTTTTAAGGTTGCAGGCCCACACTCAGTACCCTGAGCTGTACTAGCAGAAACAAAAAATATGTTCAGAGTACATATTCCAAAGACCTATGAAAGTAGCACTGCCCAACTTCATTGCTAGTTTCTTTTTTCCCATTCCATGTATCCTTAGCTTATTCAAGCTAGCTCATGTGTCACTTGCTTTTAAGAAATTCCACTGTGTTTCACTCCTTGGTCAGTGGCTAATATCCCTCTGAGCTTGCAAGAAACACAAAAGCAGTAAGGATGCAAAGGAAGTCCACTGAAGCCTTTGATAGATGAAACCTACTTTCTAGAGGCCAAATGGTCCAAAACAAGCACAGACTGAGCAAACAGGTGGTGAAAACAAGGAAAGGAATCATCACCCACAGTGGAATAGATGTGTCCCTGGGTACCCAGAAAATCCATAACTTCCTTGAAGGTGGCAGCACACAAATGTTTTGAAGCTGGTTGTTGAGATGGGGAATGTTGAATCCTTTGGGTCTTGGGCAAGCCTTCATCCAATTCAGCACCTGGTTTGGGGCAACAGGGGTGCCATTGACTGAAATGGGGCTATCCCCACCAAAGTCACCTGCTTCACCTGATGTTGAATGAGTGATGGATGCTCTCCCCTGTGGAGGGCTGGTTGTTATCGCCAGTCAATTTCCATGGATGCATTCCCTACACCTGCAATATGTGCAGTGATCTTATTCCTGTGCCCCAGAAGCATGATCTTAAAGACTACCTGATCTTTATCTGATGATGTTATTGTTATTCTCAACAGATCTCAGGTGGCCAGCAACTTTCACCAATGTTTCCGGAGGAACCACAGAGTTTTCCCCAGGGGCATTGCCAGGGGCCACCCACCAGACTCAGGGCTAGGGCTGGGCTAAGCTTAGGGATAAATTAGGGTTAGTTTAGGGTTAGGGTTAGGGTTTGGATTAGGCTTAGGTGACACCCTCCCAAATACTGTATGTTGAGTTTTTACAGGTTAAATAAATTAAAGTCCCTTAAATCAGTTAATTATTCTTTAGGTATTTAAGCAGGGTTTATAATTGGTTAAAGGTCCAGGTTAGGGCTAGGTGTTAGACATAGGGTTAGAGTTAGGGTGATGGCTAGGGCAAGGGCTAGGGTTAGGTTAAGGTTAGGTTTAGGTTTAGGGTTAAGGTTAACTGAAGCCCTCCCAAATACCATATGGCGTGTTTTTACAGCTTGAATGGATTAAAGCCTTTCAACACAGTTAACTATTCTTGAGCTATTTGGGCAGGGTTTATAATAGGCTTGTTGGCTTGTTGTATATTCCAAATCTCTTGATTCAAACCAATTAAACCCAGGCTTATACTGCTGTTATCCCATACTCCTTACAGGTACACTGTGACCTTTTCCCAGTTGCACTGACTACTGTTATAGGGGGCTTGAGCGACACATAAAGATTGGTATTTTGCATGACACTGCAGTTGCTGTGTAAACTTAATGGCTTGCATTTGATCTCCTAGACCTATTACTACAGCTTCTAGAGCATTGAGCTCAGCTTCTAGCTTAACATCAATAGTGCTTTCAGTATTCAAAGCCACAGAAGTGTTATGGACTTGGCTGTTCATGAAGTCAGAATCTTGGACACTTTGAGTAAGCACAGCAGCAACTGTGAGTGCTGTTGCAAGCACTGTGACAAGAGCAATAATTCTGTCCACTACAAGGCTGAGCATACATTTAGGGCAATTTGAGGCCTTATGTACTTCTTCAAACATTTTGAGGCTGGCATCCACATACCAGGGTCCAGTGATATTCACTGGAGTTGTTATAAATGAGGATTGATGAATAAGCATTATGTCCTCTTCAGAGTTATATCTGGAAACACAGTTAAGTCACAGTTTTCACAGGTCACAGTGTATCTCCTACCTTGGGAAGTAACATTGACTTCTCCTGCAACAAGGGCACAAAGGGGTAAACACAGGCATAAGGGCTATAGCAAAATGCCAGCCTTACATCAGATGTACTAGGGGTGGTGACATTTATTCAATGTAAGGCAGCTCCAAGGCACCATAACACCTGCACCTGACTTTCCCTGGTGGAAAGCACATTGTCAACAAATCCTCCAGAGGACGTAAGTTGATGGTGAGGATGAGACGTGTCTAACTCATGAGCTAGTTATAAAGGGAAAGTCCTGTTCTGGAAACATGCTCAAGCAGAAAAGGGTTGGCACATTCAAGCCATGATGGGAAGCCCCCATCTCAACATTAGTTCCATTAGGAAAGTAGGGCAATGAGGGATGCCTCTGGGGCACAACCCAGGAGATATTTGGGAAGCCTCATTTGGATACTCTTTGTGTATATTTGAAAATATTCCAAGGCCCTGAGATACTGCTCCCTCCATAAGCAGTTTGGTTTTCTTGTTTTAACTGTAAACACCCAGTTTTCTCTGTAGAGGAAGAACAAATAGGTGGAGAGGCACTGAAACCAGTGTAACTAAATTCTCCATGTGATGTGGAAAAAAGGTGATTTGCTGAATGCCCCTCCCCCAGCATCTGGGTGTCATTAGTAAACAGGGATGGAGGGACCTGTCCAAGAAGCTGGTTTGGCCAATGGTGAGTAAGGGACCTAGGCCCAGTAGGACTCTCAATAACAGACCTGAAAGGCCAGAATGGCCAACATTGCCTCAAACATGCTTCCAGGGTTTCAGGGTGCTCCTGGATGAATGACCAGTCCTTAGGCCTCATCTTCCAGTGTCTTCAATGATCCTCATATGGGGAGTCTAGCTTTTTGAGTTGAGCATGCTGTCCAAGGCATCAATGCAGCTGCCATCAGCCTTACCCTCTTCAGTTGGGCTTCCAGCTGGTCCAGCATATCCATGGCAATGTCTCACTGCTCTCTCAGACACCCTGAGGGGATGATCCCTATCTCTTGGAAAGACACAAACATGATCTTTTCTCCACATTAATGCTGTATCTGGGCCCCTCCGTACACCAGTGTTAAAATGATTTCAAACTAACAATCCTGCAGGCTTTGCTGTAGCCCCCAGATGATGACTCTGCTTCAGTTAATTATTGTTCATTACAATTCAGAATACTGAAGGTATATAAGGCTAATCTGACACATCTCTGGGGAGAGGAGGACACTATGTCTCCACCTTTTTCTGTTCCTAATAATTGCTTCCATGTTCTATGGAAGCATTCTACTATTGTCTGCCCTTGTGAGTTGTAAGGAATGCCAGTTTTGTGCAAAATTCCATATTGGCAACTAAAGTTGAAAAGCAGCACTGGTATAGAGAGAGTCATTATCAGGTTTGATTTCTTGATGCTTGCTCACAATGGTCAAAGCACTTAAACAGTGATTGATGATGTGCCTTGCACTTTCTCCTGTTTGGTATGTAGCAGTAATATACTGAGAGTAGGTACCAACACAAACATGTACCCATTGGAGTTTGCAAAATTCAGGAACATGAGTGACACCCATTTGCCAAATGCGTTTAGGCTCAAGGTCACAGGGGTTGACCCCCATGGAGGGTACCTGGGGGTGTGCATGACATCTTGAGGACATTGACTACCTGATGGGCTTGTTCTCTGGTAAGCTGCAATTGTTTGTGTAGGCTGTCAGCATTTTGATGAAACTGGGCTTGGGACTGTTGCACCTGCAGGAGGGAATTTGGTTGTACAGGAGCAAGTAAGGGTTGTTCAATAGCCTGATTACCCTGGGATAAGGGCTCAGGTAATGAAGAGTCTGCCTGAATATGACCTACAAAATATGGATGAGTTTGCTGTTTAAGTTTTGTAAAGCTGGAAAGAGGTGGAAAAGTTCTTCAGAATTTATATTTCCCAGTATAGCAGTTTCAATAACAGCTGTCATCCCCACAGTGTATAGGCTATCACTGTGTATAAGTTTAAAGGCTGAGAGGGAAAATGAACCAGGACCATGCACACTGCTTGGATTTCAGCATGTTGCTTTGATGTCTAGTTTGCAGAACTGAGGATTCCTTTGAGTTATAAAAACGTGTACGGCCAATACTAGAGCTGTTTATAAAAACAGTTAAGGCATTAGCAAAGGGTTTCTTAGTGCCAACCTTAGGACAAAGAAAAGATGTGGTTACAGCAAGCTGAATTAAGTTATCCTGAAGATAATGATTATCAATCTGTCCTGGAAAATTTGCCATGGCTATTTGTTAGCTTTGGGGATCCTTCCCATAATTGCTTTTCCTGAGTTAGGGTAAAGGGAACAAGAATCATTTAGTTCCTGAGCAGTAAGCTGTTTTAGTCTGTAACGGGCTTTGGCAATAAAATCAGCCACAGCATCTAGATAGAGTGAGAGATTTAGATGGAGAGTAGGTCAGGTGTACCCACTCAAGTAGGAATGTGCATTGCCCACTCCTTTGGGTATATGAGTGGTAGGAAAAATTAGAACCCAAAGAGGCTACGTTGTGTCAACCTGAGAGAGTTGAGTTTGCTGAACAGTCTTTTGAACCAAGGCAAGAGCTGACCAGGCCTCAGGTGTAAGAGTTCAAGCTGATGTGGGAAGTGGATTTCCTTTAAGGATATCAAACAAGGGACTAAGCTGACCAATGGTAAGTTTGAGTGAGGGATGTATCCAGTTGGTGTCCCAACATCATTTTCGAAAGTCATTAAGGGTCATTAAACAGTCCACTTGGACCTGAATCTTTTTAGGTCTTACTGTATTCCCATTGATGATTTGACCTAAATACTGAAAAGGGGATTGATGCTTGATCTTCTCCATGAGTTCAGGTGCGTGCTTCTAAGTCTCCAAAAATTGGTAGTAAGGTTGTGGAGTTTGAATGTGCTACTAAACTATCATCCATGTCATGTACAATATAAGCAGTGGGATACTGTTTCCTAACTGGGAAGATTGCTGTGTCTATACATTTTTGATATAAAGTGGGACTGTTAGTCATTCCTTGTTAGAGCACTCACCAGCAGGATCACTGCAAGCTGAGCTTGTTGATTAACTGAAGGTACTAAAAATGTAAACCATTCCTGATCATTAGGATGTAGTGAAATAGTAAAGAAAGGCATCCTTTAGATCAAGTACAAGCAACTGAAAATTCCATGGTATTGCAGTAGGAGAGGGCAGGCCAGGTTGCAATGACCCCATGATTTGCATTTTTTTTTTTTTTTTGACGCTTTGCAGGTCTTACATCAACTGACATCTGCCTTTTTTAAGTATAACAAAACAGAAGTATTCCAAGGGCTCATGGTCTCTTGAATTATGCTCTGCCTATTGTTGCTCTTGGACTAGCATTTGAGCTGCCAATAACTTATTTTCTGTTAGGGGCTATTGATTTACCCACATAGACTTATTAGAAAGCCAGGTAATCTTATTATCAGTTTATTGGGCCAGAGATGTGACCAAGTCCCTTAGGAAAAAGGCTGAGAGCCAGACATTGAGAACCCTAACCTTTCACAAGCTGAATTTCCTTGGACTGCAAACACTATCCTCACTGGTGTTTGCCAAGACTATTTTCCAGCAAATATTCTAGAGTTAACAACATTTGTGTAACAGTAGTTGTTGGACTTGAGAACAATATTCCCATCTCTGAAAGAATATCCTGACCCCACAAGTTGAAAGGAATGTCTGGCAGAGTTGAAGGCTGGATCTACCCTACTGGTCCCTGCAAGGCTTCCTATTTTAATAGACTGACCCTATTCCCTGCATCAGTGGGTACCTGTTCCTTGAGCCAGGAAGAGGGCCAGTGCCACCAAGCAATCACTGAAACATCAGCCCCTATATCTAAAAGGCCATGGAAAGGTTTTCCATCAACATGAAGTTGGAGCCTGGGCCCCTCTCTTTGGATGAGTTGAGAGCAGTAGATTGCATGAGATGACCCAAATTTCCTATTTCCTCAAGGAGCATTATTCAGTCCATGCCTATTATAAAGAAGTAGAACAAGTTGAGCAATTTGAGTTTTTCATAGCCACCTCCACAATGCTGGAGGCCTGCACTAAGACTTGGGTGTCCCCTGTAAAATCTTCATCACTAACTCCTGGCAACACCTGAAGTACTTTGATGGAAGGTTGCTACAACCTAAAATGAATCCCAATGTCTCCTCCTGCAGGGATAGACTGTGGCCTCATTTCGGAGGTTAACACACATCTGGAGGTGGGACAGAGGTCCAGTTCTGTGCTTGGGCAAGGGAGAATGTCCCCCACTCTTTGCAGGGGCTGGCTGGTAGTCTTAATATGAGTCTTGGACTGGAAATCACTGGTTCAGTGTTTTCCTCGTCAGCCTTGAGCACAAAGGCCAGTCATATGAGCAGGAGAATAGCCCCTGGCTGACTTTGGTGATGCCTGCTTCTTTTGTGGGCAATCTCATGCAAAGGTCGTGTACACTGAAACAAACTCCTTTCCCATTTTTGACCCCAGCAGAAACTTCTTTTAGGGCAGCCACCAGTATGACTCATTGGATAGAAGATGAGCCAATATCAGCACAGAAGCAAGTAAAATCAGAAATTGTCATTCTTCTGATAAAGGTGGACGGCTCACTGACACACTTGATTAGTATTTTCAAAGGCTAACTGCTTAACCAAAATACTGCCAGTCTCTGAATCTCTAATCACCCTACTGACTGTGTGGTAAAATCAAGACACAAAATCCTGATATGGCTCTTCTGGCTCTTGCCTGATTTTACTCAAATCTTGAGATTTTTGTCCTTTATTAGGTAGCCTCTGCCAGGCTCCAGTTGCCCAAATAGTTACTTGCTTATAGGCTTGCAAATTGTATGTCAGTTGCTGAACCAGAGGCTCATAAGCCCCCATGCTAGTGAGCATCTGAAAGGGGATGACCACATTATGGGCATGGTTACGATCAGCCTGCTGGCTACTTTCCTCAAATCAGATTTCCATATTAAGTTATCCCCACTACTCAGGCATACCTTAGCAAGAGTCATCCAGTCCTTAGGGGTCATGACATCTGTTCCAATAGTCTCAGTGTTGTGGCAAAATTGGTCCATAAATGCTCAAGCCGTTTTCAGATTCCTTAATGGTCTTAAAGGACAAAGGGTCATGGACTCTTTGAATCTGATTTGGGTTGTTTGGATCTGGCCCTTCAATCACTGGGTAAAAGGCAAAACCTGCTATGTCTTCACCTTGAGTCTCCTGCAATGTCCTTCAAAAAGCAGGTATTTCCCTGGTTATAGGAACCTTAGCTCTATTTTGTTTTGTTTTGTTTTGTTTTAGATGAGTAGGCCCCTTTTTTCTGGCCCCTTTGGCCAGGCATGCAACTATGTAGGGTTCGTTCAACCAGATGGCAGCATCAAGGTGACCCTTGTCCTTCATGGATAGCACTGAATTTTTGTTCCACTAATTTCTGCATATGGGAATATTCAATGTCTGGAGATTCCTCAGAATCATCCTCCTTTCTCTCCTTCTCCACCCTCTGAGCCTCCTCCTCAAGCTCCCTAACATAATGTGGTGGAAGAGGCTCATCACTATGATCAGCTAGGGGTGCCAGGGGAGTTGTATGCGGTTCTGGCATGAGGGAAGGGGATCCTTCCACTGTCGATGCCAAACTATCTGCTCTAGATCTCTGCACTTTCAGTTCCTTTCTCTGAGGACTGAGCGCATCGCGAATGAGAGTCCACAAAGTGAAAGTGAAAATGGGCATATTTGCCAGCCCTTCGGCAGTAGAATGAGCCCACAATTTTTCACCTACTTGATCCCATGCAGTCTCATTGGCGGTTCCCTTATCCCGAAACCAAGGGCAAGTGTGCTGAACATAGTCCAGGAATTGCTCTCACTGGGAGCCCCACACCTAGGCTCCTCTTGTAAACATAGACTGAAGTATTTGCACGTGAAGTCGCCTCTCAGCAGAGCCTGCATTCCCCATGTTTTACACCTAGGAGAAAACTCATTGCATTCCTTACCTTCCAGATTTATGGTGTGCTTTCAGGAGCATCTCCTTGTCTGTGTTCAAGAGTTCCCCATCCTCAGGTCCCTCTTTGGGCGCCACCTGCCATGACCAGCACAGAATGGAGGTCCCTCAGTGGGGGTGATGGGAGATTAAGAAAGACAACACAGTTCAGAGAAAAGGCTGGGCCAGATGGAGCATTGTCCTCAGATGGAGAGACAATGACCCTGAACATGGTCTTCGTGTTTATTTTATAGGCTTTGGTTAGATAAAGATCAAGGAGGTGTTTGCAGGTTGAAGGGAACCCTGAAGGCAAATTTTGTCCTATTACCAGGCTATTTAAACTCTAAGAGTTTCTTACACAATGGTTATAGGTGCATTCAGCTCCAGCTTGAGTTCATCTATTCCCTTCTCAACTGCTGCCAGTTCAGCCAGCTGTCAGCCACTGGCCTGATTCTGCTTTGCAGGTGTAAGGGATCAAGTGAGGCTTTGCCCAGCACTCAGTCTTAGCTTTTGACATCAGCCATTGCCATCCCTTACACATTAGTTTATTTTACTAATTTTGACCATTCTATTTAACTTTCTTTTCTTTTTATTTGGTTTTATTTGCATGTTTTATTTTCATTTTGTAATTTGACTTTTATTTTACTTCATTTTATTTTCCGTTCTAATTCAGTTTTATTTGTTTAAATTTGTTTAATTTTTTCTTTGTTTTATTTTACCTTATCTTACTGTACTTGACCTTTCCTAAGTATATTTGACTTTATTTTACCTTGATTCTCTTTTGAGCTTCTTTTAGTTGAGCAGAGCTTATTGTATTTGACTTGTTTATTTTATTGGACGTGACTTTATTTGACTTGAGTTTATTTTTCTCTAATTCACTCCACTTTCTTTTATTTGATTTTGCTTTCATTTCTTTTATTTAACCTTGCCTTTGTTGGTTTTATTTAGGTGTATGTTTTATTTATCTGTTTACTTTGCTCTAGTTTGTTTTATTGAACTAGTTCAGTTTGTTTGAGTTTGTTTTCTTTAAGTGTATTTCACTTTGATTTATTTTATGGTGCCTTTCTTTTATTTCAGATTACCCTGGTTTAGTTTGCTTTCTTTTACTGTAGTGTATTTTATTTTATTTATTTATTGTTTTTTAATGATTTTTAAAATTTTATTGTTGTTATATTACATCCATCCCCTTTTTGCTCCACTCTGTTCTCCTCCCCACCCACCCATTTCTCCCCAAAGTCAATCCCACCTGTTGTCTATGTCCATGGTTCCTTTATACTAGGTTCTTGTCTAAACTGCTCCCTTTCCTTGCCTCTTCCTCCCCCTCCCCCTATCCCACTTCCACCTGACCACTGAAGGCCTATTCACTGTATTCATATATTTGATTTTACTTTCTTTGTTGTAAGTTTTGTTAATTATTGTCCTGTAATGGGTGAGATCATATAGTATTTGTCCTTCACTGACTGGCTTATTTCACTAAGCATAATACTCTCCAGTTCCATCCATGTTGTTGCAAAGGGTACAAGTTCCTTCTTTCTTACTGCTGTATAGTATTCCATTGTGTAAATGTACCAAAGTTTTGGATCCAATCATCCACTGATGGGCACTAGGCTGTTTCCAGCACTTGGCTATTATAAATAGTGCTGCTATGAACATAGGTGTACATAGGTTCTTATGAATTGGCGTTTTAGGATTCTTTGGGTATAGTTCAAGTAGTGGAATCACTGGATCAAAAGGCCGTTCCATTTTTAGGATTTTAAGGAAACCCCATACTGTTTTCCACAGTGGCTGCACCAGCCTACATTCCCAACAAAAGTGCACAAGGGTTCCCTTTGCCCCACATCCTTGCCAACACTTGTTGTTTGTTGATTTGGTGGTGATTGGCATTCTGACAGGTGTGAGGTGGTATCTTATTGCGGTTTTAATTTGCATCTCTCTGATGACTAGTGATGTTGAGCACTTTTTCATATGCCTCTGGGCCCTTTGTATATCTTCCTCAGTGAGCTGTCTGTTCAGGTCCTTTGCCCATTTTTTTTTCTTTTAATTGTATTGTTGTTGTATTACATCCATCCCTTTTTTTCTCCCCTCTGCCCCCCTCTTTGCCCATTTTTTAATTGGGCTGTTTCCCTGGTGTTGAGCCACATTAGTTCTATATATATTTTGGAGATCAGACCCTTGTCTGAGGTATCATTGGCAATTATGTTTTCCCATACAGTTGATTCCCTTTGAATTTTGTTGATGTTTTCTTTAGCTGAACAGAAACTTTTCAATTTGATATAGTCCCATTTGTTGATTTGTTCTTATATTTTCTTTGCTCTTGGTGAAGTATCAGTAAACATATTTCTGTGTAGGATATCCAAAATTTTATTGCCTATATTTTTCTCCAGGACCTTTATGGTGGCAATGCATATGTTTAAATCCTTTATCCATCTTGAGTTTATTCTGGTGTATGGTGTAGTTTGTGGTCTAGTTTTGTCTTTTTTGAATGTTGCTGTGCAGTTCTCCCAACACCATTTGTTGAAGAGACTGTTTTTACTCCATTTTTTGTTTCTTTTCCTTTTGTCAAATATTAGTTGGCCATAGAGTCCTGGGTTAATTTCTGGGCTCTCTGTTCTGTTCCATTAATCTATCTGTCTATTCTTATGCCAGTACCAGCTAGTTTTGATGACAGAAGCCTTGTAATATTGTTTGAAGTCCAGTATTGTGATTCCTCCTACTTTGTTCTTTTTTCTCAAGATTTCTGTGGCTATTCGTGGGCATTTTTGGCTCCATATAATTTTTTTGAAGCATTTTTCTATTTCTGTAAAGTCTGTCATTGGTATTTTAATTGGGATTGCATTGAATCTGTAGATTGCTTTGGGTAGTATGGACATTTTAATGATGTTAATCCTTCCCATCCATGAACATGGTACATGCTTCCATTTATTTGTATCTTCCTTGATCTCTGTCTCCATTGTTCTGTAGTTTTCTGAGTACAGGTCTCTTATCTCCTTATTTAAGTTTATTCCTAGGTACTTTATTTTTCTTGTTGCTATGTTAAATGGGATTTGTTTTCTTCCTTCTATTTCTGTTGTTTCATTATTGGTATACAAAAATGTTTTTGATTTCTGGATGTTGACTTTATACCTAGCTATTTTGTTAAATTTGCTTATTAGGTTGAGCAAATTTTTGGTGGAGCCCATCGGGTTTTGTATGTACACAATCATATCACCTGCAAATAATGACTGTTTGACTTCCTCCTTTCCAATTTGGATACCTTTGATTCTTTTTTCTTCTCTGATGGCTATAGCTAGAACTTCCAAGACAATGTTGAATAAAAGTGGAGAAAGTGGACAGCCTTGTCTTGTTCCTGATCTCAGAGGGAAAGCTTTCCCTTTCATTTTTGTCAATGAAGTATGATGTTGGCTTCAGTTTTCTCATAGATGGCCTTTAGGATGTTGAAGTATGCTCCCTATATTCCCATTTTGCTAAGGGTTTTTATCATAAATGGTTGCTGCACTTTATCAAATGCTTTTTCAGCATCTATTGATATGATCATATGGTTTTTATCTTTCAATTTGTTGATGTGGTGTATTACATTTATCGATTTACGAATGTTGTACCATCCTTGCATCCCTGGGAGGAAACCCACTTGATCATGGTGTATGATCTTTGTAATATACTGCTGAATCCAGTAGGCCAATATTTTGTTGAGAATTTTAACATCTATGTTCATCAGAGATATTGGCCTGTAGCTTTCTTTCTAAGTAGTGTCTTGGCCTGGTTTTGGGATTAGTATAATATTGGCCTCATAGAAAGGGTCTGGGAGTCTTCCCTCTTCCTGTATGTTTTGGTACAGGTTGAGAAGGATAGGAGTTAGTTCTTCTTTAAATGTTTGGTAAAATTCACCTGTGTAGCCATCTGGTCCAGGGCTTTTGTGCTTTGGGAGATTTTGAATTACTTCTTTGATTTCACTAATTGTTATTGGCCTATTCAGGCTTTCTACTTCTTCTGGGTTCAGTTTTGGTAGATTATACATTTCCAGAAATGTGTCCATTTCATCCAGGTTGTCATATTTTTTTGTCATCTAGTTGTTTGTAGTAATTTATTACAATCTTTTGTATTGCTGAGGTATCAGTTGTGATTTCTCCTCTGTCAGTTCTGATTCTGTTTATTTGGGTCCTCTCTCTCTTTTGCTTGATTAATCTGGATAAAGACTGGTCAATTTTGTTTATTTGTTCAAAGAAACAGCTCCTGGACCTATTGATTTTTGAATTGTAGTTTGAATCTCTGAGTTATTTAGTTCTGCTCTGATCTTGATGATTTCCTTCCTTCTACTTGCTCTGGGCTTTGCTTGTTGTTGCTCCTCTAGTTCTTGCAGCTTTATGGTTAGGTTGTTTTTATAAACTTCTTGTGACCTTTTTAGGAAGACCTGTAATTGGGATAAATTTCCCCTGAGCACTGCCTTTGCTGTATCCCATAGGTTTTGGGTTGTTGTGTGTTCATTGTCATTGTTTCCAGGAACTTTCTGATTTCATCTTTCATCTCATTGTTAACCCCTTCATTGCTTAAAAGCATGTTATTCAGTCTCCATGACTTAGAAAAAAAAATGTTTCCCCTTGAGATTGGTTTCTAGTTTTAAGCCATTGTGATCTGAGAAGATACTTTGTATGATTTCAATTTTCATGTATTTGTGGAGGCTTGTCTTGTGACATACCATGTGGTCTATCTTAGAGAATGATCCATGTGCATTTAAAAAGAATGTGTATTTTGCTTCTTTGGGGTAAAAGACTCTGTATACATCAGTTAGGTCCATTTCCTCTAGAGTGTTGTTCAATGCCACAACATCTTTGTTGATTTTTTTGTTTGGAAGATCTGTCCATTGTTGATAGTGGGGTATTAAAATCCCCTACTATTAGTGTGTTGTTTTCTATATCTTTCTTAAAGTCCTCCAAGATTTTCCTTATATATTTCGGAGCTCCTACGTTGGGTGCGTATATGTTTACCAGAGTTATTTCCTCTTGATGGATTGTTCCCTTAAATATTATATAATGTCCTCCTTTATCCCTTTTTATGGCCTTTGTTGTAAAATCTTTTGCCTGAAATAAGTATTGCTACTCCAGCTTATTTTTTGTGTCCATTTGCTTGATAAATATTTTTTCATCCCTTCACTCTCAATACGTGTCAACCTTTTGTTCTGAGGTGGGTCTCTTGAACACAGCATAAATGTGGGTCATGTTGTCTTATCCATTGAGCTACCCTATTTCTTTTGATTGGTGCATTTAATCCATTTACATTTAAGGTTATTATTGATTGATACTTATTCATTGCTGTTTTCTCCCTTTGTATCGGCATTCCTCTTTGGCTTTCTCTGTTTCTTCATTTTATTTATTTATTTACTTTTAAAGTGGACCCGTTAGCATTTCTTGCAATACTGGTTTGGTAGAGATGTATTCTTTTAGTCTTTTTTGTCTGGGAAACTCCTTATTTCTCCCTGTATCTTGAATGAGAGCCTTGCTGGGTAGAGTATTCTTGGTTGCAGTCCTTTGTTTACCATTACTTGAAATACTTTTTGCCATCCCTTGTGGCTTGAATTGTTTCTGTTGAATAATCATTTGATAGCATTATTGGAGCCCCTTTGTATGTTATTTGTTCTTTCTCTCTTGATGCTTTTAGGATTCTCTCTTTGTCTTTGAAATTAGCCATTTTCATAATAATGTGCCTTGGTGTTGGTCTGTTTGGGTTGATCCTCATTGGGACCCTCTGTGCTTCGTGAACTTGATTTGTGTTTTCACTCATCATGTTAGGGAAATTTTCTATCATGACTTTTTTGAACAGGTTTTCCATTCCTTGTTTATCTCCTCCTTCTGGTATCCCTATGATATGGATGTTGTTACATTTCATGTTGTCCTGCAGATCTCTTAAACCCTCTTCAATCCTGTTCAGCCTTTTTTTATTTTCTGGTACTGTCTTGGAGTATTTGTCTACATTATCCTCCAACTCGCTGATCAGGTCCTCTGCTTCCTGTAGCCTACTGTTGATTCCTTCTACTGTATTCTTCAATTCAGAAATTTCATTCTTCATTTCCTCATGGCACTTATTGATAGTTTCCATGTCCTTTTTGATGCTGTTGTAGCTCTCAGTAAGTTCCTTGTAACTTCCCTGGAATTGTTTATTGTTTTCTTTGAGCTGGCTAAGCTCATTGAGCTTCTCTATCATCATTATTTTGAATCCCTTATCTGGTATTTCCTGTGCCTCTGCTTCATTTGGTGGTCTTTCTGGGGATTCTTCCTTTCTTTTTGGTGGTGGTCTGATTATTTTTTCCCCCATTTTGGGAGTCTGTTGTTGTTTGCTTTTTGTTTTTTTGTTTTTTCCTTGGATTAATCTGCTTTGCTTCCTTGCCTTAGTTGAGCACCCTTCTGTGTTAGGAGATTTGTGGAGCTCAATGTTGCAGTCTCCCAGATTTTCTCCACTTGTTGTTTTTGATGTGGCTTTTATTTGGGCTGTCTGGTTGTATTCTGTTTTGGTTGTGTATGTTGCTCCTTTCCTTCCAGTCATGATGCTCCTTTTATCCTTTCTCACATAAATGAAGAGAGGGAGAATCAGAAAGTCTCAAGTATGAGTGAACAGTGTAAGCCTATGTATATAGTTGCTGCATCTGCTTCCCTGTTCACCCTTAGTGGTCCCTGATTGGTCCAGGAAAAAAAATAAAGAAGAATGAAAAAAAAAACGATAATAATAATAAGTGAAAAGGGTTTACATGGCTTTCCACCCTTAATGATCCCTGATTGGTCCAGGTGGAGTCAGGACATGTGGGCTTATCTCAGAGGAAAACAAAATTTTTTTAATTAAGAAAAGAAAAGAAAAAGGAAAAATAACAACAAAAAAAGCAAAAATAATATTAATAAAGAAAGGGTTTAGGTGGCTGTTCACCCTTTATGATCTCTGATTTGTCCAGGTGGAGCCAGGACCTGTGGGTTTTAACAGGAAGAAAAGAAAAGGAAACAAAAGGAAGGAAAATAAAAAGGAAGAAAGAAAATAATAAAGAAAGGGTTTAGGTGGCTGGGGAGGGGAAGAATACTTAGATTGAGGACTGGGAATGCATTGTAGCCAGAGAGGGAGTAGACCTTAAATTAAAAGTAGGGGGAAGGTCTTGGGTATTTTGGTGGATTGAGATAGGGGAGGATTAAAAATATGTGAGAAGTAACTTTTGAAAAGAATATGTTGGGGATTAATAGTTCATGTAGCTCTAGGTGCAACTCAGGTGCTTGAGATTATCAGCGATCCATTTCCTGAGTCTGCCTCTTTTTCTTGGTCAGATGTCTGCAGTCTTACAATCTAGCTGGTCTTGTGGCAGGGCCTATGATTGTCACAGTCAGGGCTGATTCTGAGTGTCAGCCCCCTGGTAGGCTGGGCCTTCAGTATCCTAGCTGGGTTTTAGGGCTGTCAGTATTCTGGGGCCTGCATGGTGACCCCTCCAACTCCTGGCAGAGGTTCCTGGCTGTGATGGGCACCTGGCACCTCTGCAGGGCAGCCTGCAACCTCGTTGGTTCCTGTGATGACTGGCCCTGCCCCTGCAGCTCCTGGAGGAGGCAGCCCCCATCTGCCAACCCTGCCCAGCTCCCCTGGGTGAGGGCCAATTCTCCAAGCAGACCAGCTCTATGAGGAGTCCTTTACACCACTCCTGTGATGCGCCCCTCCCATCGCGTCTGCAGTAAGGACTTTGTCTCTGGCAATGGGTGGGTTAGTTGCCCCAGCTACAAGTTCCCCGCTCGCAGTTTGGAGTTTCTGTGGGAGCCTGGGGGGCCTGTGTGGGTGTGAAGGGCTGGGCCTCCTTCCTCACAGGGGCTTCAAGCTGCTGTTTCCCCAGTGGCCCAGCAGCACCGTTTCTGGCCCTCTTGCCACCCCTGCCAGTGCACTTTCCTGCTCCCACACTCCTGCTCCCCGCAGGACTCTTCTCCTCTGACTCTGGCCCAGTGAGGAGCTTTCTCTCCCTGTTGCCGGAGGGACGCTCTCACTCAGTCCCTCCCCTACAGGAGTTCAATTCCTCATTCCCTCCAGTGTTTGCCCTCACTATCCACACTTCACTGTTCAGATTTCTAGTCACCCGGGAGCCTGGAGCTAGTTTCAGTTAAACACGCCCCTCTGGGTAGAGCCGCCATTGCCCAGAGCCAACCTGGGCCTGCTGGCCGGTTTGGAACTGTCTCACCTGCTGTCCTGTAGGTCTCTGATGCCTCTGGGCTGTGCTCCCCTGAGTCCAGATGCTGACTGCTCCAATTCTTAGGGACCTGAAGACATCTTGCACTCCCTATCCTGTCCTCCAGCTGCTCTGGTACTCAAGAACACCATCAGCACTGCTCTCTACTCTGTCACCATCTTTTTTGTATTTTGTTTGTTTGTTCAATTTGCTTTACTTTGCTTTCCTTCATTGGGCTTTACATTATTTTCTTGTATTTGACCTTATTTTCTTGGAGTTTAGTTTTGTTTACCTAATCTTAATTTTACTTAATTATGTTTGGTTTTTATGTATTTCATTTTATTAGATGTTATTTTATTGGACTTGCCTTTATTTTACATTATTAGAGT
>PVIW01014369.1:0-23739 GCA_004026585.1 Noctilio leporinus | reverse complement strand
GGGGGGGGGGGGGGGGGGGCTAGTGCAAGATTAACAACTGCATTTCCTCTTTCCCTCTCTCCTCTTTTTACTTGCAAATCAGAATTACCTTTCTAATTTACCTGTTCAAAAGCCCAGCAGGGGTACCTCACTCCTCATCCTACAGCACCAGGCTCCTTATCCTTGACCCTGACCGTTGTCCCTCCTGGGTGCCCCACTGTCCCATCATTTTAGGCGCTCTTGGACCTAGGAGCACTCACTGGGACATGGTTGTCTTCGGCCACCCCGCCAGCACCTGGGCTGCCGGGACTGCACTCTACTGCAGCCTCAGTAAAGCACGAGCTGGGCACCCAATAAATATTTGAAGAATTGAATTCTGCTATTTGCTACTGAGATTGTTTCATTCTCTACACTGGGTGGTGAAAGTGAATGAGAGAGAAAAATCAAAAGAGCAGCGTTAAGGGGGCAGCACCATAGCCAAGTATTAGAACAAGGCCTTGAAAGGCGTCAGACAGAGACACGGGTGGGGATGGGGCGCTGCTACAAAAACAACAGCTTAATGGCGGATGTCCTTTTGATAATCGTTACTGTCTTCAGTGTAACAGATCCAACTCTTTAGACATAAAGTACCAGTTATTTTTTTTTAGAAACAAACTTTATTTTATTTACTTATTTATTTTTAAAGATTTTATTTCTTACTTTTAGAGAGAAGGGAAGGGAGAGAGAGCGAGAGAGACATCAATGTATGGTTGCCTTTCACCTGCCTCCAGCCACAGACCTGGCTGGAGACCTGGCTTGCAACCTGGTTATGTGCCCTGGCTAGGGAATCAAACCAATGACCTTTGGTTTGCAGGCCAGCACCTTACGTACTGTTCTACCAGCCAGGGCTCAAACTTTATCTTAAAAATAGTTTTAGATTTACAGAAAAATTGCAAAATAGTACAGCGTTCCCATACATGCCACACCCAGTTTCCACTATTATTAACAGCTTACCTTACTGTGGTACATTTGTTATAATTAATCAATATTGGCATATTGTTATTATTAAAAATTATTAATACTAAAAAGTACATATTTTATTACATTTTCTTAGTTTTTACCTAGCATATCTTTTCCCCCCAGGGTCCCATATTATATTTAGTTGTCATGACTTTGGTCCCCCCACCCCCGGCTGTGACCATATCTCAGCCTTTCCTGGTTTTTGATGACCTTGACTACTTTAAGGCATATTGATCAGGTATGCCTTACTTTTTGTAGAAAGTCCCTCAGTTGATATTTATCTCATTTTCTCCTGATTAGACCGAAGTGATGGTTTTTTGGGGATGAAGGCCACAGAAGTAAAGCACTATTTTCATCATAGATTGAAGGTACATACTATCTGCATGGTTCAATACTGTTGATGGTGACCTTGATCACCTGGCAGAGGTAGTGTTTGTTTTCTCCACTGTAAAGTCATTCTTC
Organism: Noctilio leporinus; assembly: GCA_004026585.1. Taxonomy (NCBI): domain Eukaryota; kingdom Metazoa; phylum Chordata; class Mammalia; order Chiroptera; family Noctilionidae; genus Noctilio; species Noctilio leporinus. Next base: position 22,299 of record PVIW01014369.1, on the reverse strand, counting down.
TACTTCTCCTTTCCCAGACTGTACCCTTTGGCAGGAAGCCACTCTGTGCAGCCCACGTTAAGGATGGGGAAGATTTGCTCCACCTCCTTGAAGGCTAAGTATCTACATAAATAATTTGCACTTCTTGTGCATGCAAGGTTAGTTTCCTTTCCCTATTGATTTATTTATTACATCATTTATTTATATCAGTATGGCTTCATGGAGATCCGTTTTATACGTGGGGTTATCATCCAATACTACTCTACTAATTTTGTTGTTCAAATTGTTCCAGCATTGACCATGGGCACTTTTTCAACTGCTTCCCATGGCCCATCATTGTGCCTTGTTTTGTTGTTAGCAGTGCCTTACTTTTTGGCCTTGTAATGTGCTCTGGAATCATCTTGTATATGTTCCCCTAGTCCTGGAATCGGCCATTTCTCCAAGGAGTCTAGGTCTCTTATTGAAGACTGGTATTACTATAGAAACCAAGATGGGGGTGCTAGGTGTGCTCATGGATAGGGGTGGGAGCAGGGGGATCACTGCTTTGAGGTCCACGTAAGGAGATGCATGTGTCTACACCAACCTGTGTATATACATATACTTTGGAATATTCCTCTATGCATAAAGTACCAGTTTTGACAACCAAGTCATTACCCCTCAGAGGATAAAAGTTTCTCTGACAACTCTGACATAACAGGATATATAATCTTATAACCTAGAATTTTACTTCAAACCAAGAGAAGACTAGATGGGCTTTGGAGATATTTTTATCTGTTTTACATATGGGAGTTTTAAACATCATTTTTCTCTTCTAATCCTCTCCTTCCTCCATGTTTCTACCTGTTTCCCAGAAGCAGTTTATTAAGTTTTGTTCATTTCCTGGTGGGTGGTCAGGAAGTTGGCTGAATCTGGCCAGCACTGCAACTGCAGCTGCAAGTCTCCCTGGCCGACCTGATGTACTTACTTTGAGCAGCTAATAGCACTGGAGCTGAGTGACACTGTCCTGCCTTAGGAACCTGACCTGAATCTCTTGATACTGGGTATTCCATGTAGCACCTGCACCAGATGGACCTTTTCTTTGTCCCCTCTGCAAGGAAGTTGAAAGGTCCTCATGTTGAGGAAAGGTGGTCTGCCCACCCCACCCCCACCCCATTTCAAGGTCACACCTTCCCACCGAAACTCACTGGGAGGAGTCAGGAAAGATCACTAAGGTACAACAGTACACCAAGCTGCCCCCGCTACACAGAGCTGTCCCCACGGCACCCAGTCCACTCTCATACCTGCCTGCCTGCTTATTTGGCAGACATGGGTTGGACACAGGATGGGCACAGGCACACAGAGATGGATGAAGCTCCCTTCAGGAGCTCCCAGTATAACAAAGCAAGACAGATATTAAAAGTAAATAACTGGAATACCATGTGGTGCCATATTAAACAAAAGGCTTTTAGCCTGAGTCCATGCATGGACTTCAGGGTGTACTCTAAAATTAATTATAAAAAGTTATATATGCTGTTTGTCCCCATTTTATCTTCTCTACCCTGCTCTGTGCCCCAGGAAACTATTCTATACAGACTTTGTCAGAAGGGTCATTTGCCTGTAGGCTTTTAATTGGCTTTGGCCAATGGGAAACCCTATCAGAAAACCCGAGGGAAGAAAAGAGAAAATGAGGGGTATATATTTCCCCACCATGGGCTGTATTCCTCTGCCCAAGGCTGCAGCAGCCCTTACTAGCTGCCTCTCTTACAGTCACAGTTGCATGTGACCTGGGTCCCCTTTGTCCTTCTTTAAAATTAGGGATGGTAATTGCTTCCTGTTTCTTGCTAGCCCCAGGGTGCTTCACCATCCTGCTGTCCAGGGTGCTTTCCCTAAATACCGCCCATGTGTTTGTAAAAGTGTCAGACATTGAACTCCCTCAAAAGAGGTGAATCAGATTCTCAACAGGGCCCACAACTCGAAAGAGGCAAAGAAGCCACTAGAGCAGAGGTATACGCAAAGTGATGTGGGTAGCACAGGAAGGTGTGCTATCTATCCATCACTCCGCTGGCCTCACAGAAGCATGCTTCTCTCAAAATGCAAATCCGATCAAGGTGTTCCTCTGCTTAAGTTCTGTAATGGCTTCTCACTGCTCTTGGAATGAAGGCCAAACTCCTTAATGTGAACCCCAAAACCCTAGCTCATCTATCCCTTTCTAATCCGTGTTCACTTTCTGACCCTTGGGTTCTGCACTTGTGCTAGGCTCCCTCCAGCCCTGTGACCTCTGCCCATGCTGTTCCTTTGATTGGAAAGGACCTTCATCCCCTCTCTCTACTCATTCTCTAGAATTTGGTTTAAATGATCCCAAGTCTAGGTCAAGTTCTTCTGTCATACCTGATAGGACCCTGAACCCCAACTCCTGAGCACTCATCTCAGCTTGGAACATATTTTTGTGATTTGCATTTGACATTTATTAATGTCAGCCTCTCCCCCTAGTTGTAAACTCCACGAAGGATGGAACCATGTTTATTTTGGTGCACCGTTATGTCCTTAGCACAGTGCATGATTCTTCGGAGATGCTCATAAAGATATGTAGAGAAATGAATGACTGAAAGTGATATCTGAATTCGACTGTGAAAAGTCAGTTGGCCAGGAAGCAGTTTGCCAGGAGTCTAAGAGGCCACCTGAGGGCTCAAGAACTGGTTAACTTGCTCAGTATATCCTATGTGGACTTTATTAGGCAAGAGACAAAGGCCTCCAATGCTGCCTTTCCAACCACAGGATGAAAATAACCCATCAACATTACCTGTATGTCAGGGGTGAGTATCAACTCAAACTGGTTGTAAAACTCCTTGGGACTGGGCAACTGGTTCTCCTTCGCTGTGCCCAGGAATGCCTCAATGTCGTTCAAGGCAACGTCAACACCTTCTCGTGTCTGGCACTTGTCTACAGCTTGGGAAGCCAAGAGGTAGATTCCCACTTCACACCATTGGCTGACCTTTTGAAAAGAAACATAGCACCCTGTGCAGTTAGCCTGACCACAGTTCAGCCACCACAATCCTCAGGAGGTCTGAGCTACTCTGCGGTTTGCCAAGACTTAAAGATAATGGGAAATTATTGCGGGACAGCACTAAGTTGAGAGGTCTAACAGCTGCAAATACAACTGTGAGGCAGAGAAACCAAAACCAGTTTTACATCTGTCCACTTCTCAGGGAAGTCACCCAGTGAGTAAAATGAATCATGTAAACATTCTTCTCTTTTCTACTGACAGTAGTTACTACACTTCCAGGAAGAGGAACTTACGTATTTCTAAGTTTGGTTTAACTATAGAGAAGTGTAACCAATGACTTTTCCGGTTGACCTTCCATACCCCTTGTCTTGCTTCCTAATGGATTATCAGAGCACAGGGTGATTAATGAGGCAGCAGACCAGGCTTTACTTGGGGAGGGATTGTCCTCTCAACAGAAACGCCACTTTCCTCTGCCCATATTTGTTCTTATTGTCATTTGTCTTTCCCAGGGAAGCATCCAAGAGTAAAAATCTCTGTAACTCAGAATAGCAATACTCAGACTTTCCAGAATGCTCAAATGAAATCAGATAGGGGAGAAATTCTAATAATTCAATGTTTAAAAGATATAAACAGAAAGACAAGGGCCCTTACGATGCCTGAATTTTTATCTGAGAAGAAGCTTCTACTGCAGGTACACCTGCATTTCCATTCCACTTGACTTGAAGAGCTACATAAAATAACTATACAGGAGGGAAATGCTGCCAAATGGTTAGTGCTAAGTGGGAAATTATAGGCAACTTACATCTTCCCCCCCCCTAAATTATCTACATTGAATGTGTACTACTTTCAGAATAACAAAAAGCAATAAAGATGTAGAGATTGATGATGACCACTGCGTGGGGATGAGAAGGGTGTAGGGTATATAGGTGCCCATGAGTAACTTTTTCCTCCTCTTTCCTATATTTTTAGATTTTCAAAATAATATGAAATCATGCTTTAATATTTACTGTGAAACTATGTCTTAAAACATTATGCCTAGCTTGGCAGAAAACATTAATCTGGGGTCATCTGCATAGTCATGGTGGCTCCTTGCTTTCCTAGGCTCTGACTCTCTCTCTCTCTCTCTCTCTCTCTCTCTCTCTCTCTCTCTCTCTCACACACACACACACACACACACACACACACACACACACCCCTCAGTATTAGACTATTATCTTTATCTCTGGGGCAGATATGGAATGAGGAAAACAATAGTTGATCCTGCCAAGAGCTCAGCACACACGGCAGGGCTATACACCAGGTCCTTCTGAGCCACTTGCTTCTGGAACAGCTGTATTTTGTTGACATTAAAATCCCTTTGGCAATGGGATGATGTAAACAGTCTGGCTGGGTTTCCCCCAGCCATCGGAGGGAAAGGGATGTAGGAATGGGGCCTATCAACTCATGGCCATGAGCCACATGCTGCCTGGGAACAGCTGACAGGGAAGGCTATAGAAGTCACTGTGCCTGTTGACTGGGCACTTGTCCAAGAGATCACTGCCAAAGGCATGGAGGCTGCACTCCCTCCCTGTGATCCGTGGGTACACATAGCATTGCTGTCCAGTCTAAGGAGCCTGGGGTTTGGGACTTGGCAGTCCTGACTTCAAATTGGCACTCCCCTACTTAACCTCACATGCGGTCTCGGACAATTCCTTGTCCCAGTGTCTCTCTGGGTGTCCCTGTACTACCTGCACCAGAATCACCCCAGCACCTGCTGAAAACACTGGTTCCTCAGCATCATCCTAGAGTTACTGAAGCTCAGTCTCCAGAGTCATAGATCAGGGAATCGGCAATACAGCAAGCTCACCGATGGAGTCTCATGCATTAAACGTTATGACCCACTGACTCAACCATGCTGGGTATCATTTGTCATTGATACCATCCTTATAACTTGTCTTGAGGATTAAATAGATGACATACTTATACTCTCAGCAGGAACATAGTAGGTGCTCAATAAATGGCAGGAGTGTATAATGGTCATTATACTTGAGTTTCTCCAAAAGGATTCACAATCTGATGGCTGTAGATGAGGAGAAGCACTTTGCAAATACAGTAATTGGTAGAGACCTGAAGGGGAATCAAAAAGTGTCCCACAGAGCCAGGCTGAAACACACTCATTATTTCTGGGTCCACACAGAAGGAGATGGGCTTAATTCATTCAATAGGATGTGGTGGGGTGCCTGATGCACTTTCAACCTTGACTACCACTATGATCTAGAATCTGCAGCTTTTAGTGCCTCTTGAGCACTGTTTCACATGACGTTCTTTATCCTCTTACTGATCTTGTGGGGAAGGGAAGTCAAGCATGACTAAGGCTGCTTTACCGAGAATTTTGCCAACATCATGGTTATAGCTTTGTTTTGCTCACCTTGTCCAGCTGTTGATGCAACTCCAAAGACTTTCCTAAAATGTCATATTTTTTCTTGTTTTCATTGATGAAGTCATCACAGAGGTGCCTGAGCTCCACGCACTTGGGTCTGATGGAGTCTGCTGCATAGTGGAGGCTTTGGATGTGCTGGTCCCCGATTATGGCAAGCAGCTGGGCTTTTTCCAAAGGCTCCTGCCAAGTGAACACACACAGTGATGTATTACAGGCCAGGTCATAGTGAGGCTGTTATTTGCCTGGCACTGTGTGCTCCAATCCTAGAGGGAAACTAGGGAGATGCTGATTCAGGTTTCAGGCTGAGAGTCTGGGGCTAAAGAACCTGTGCAAGCGCTTCCTTTCCAAAGAAGTCTGTCCTATGTTGGGGTCCCCCTGGGAAAGCGTTGAGGCTTAGAGCCCCGTGCAGACCAGGTGAAGCCTGTAAGACCTGACTGGAAAGCCAGGAAAGCTGGGTGCATATGTGCCTCCATGCCATAGCAAGTGGGCCCTGTGCTTGGGAATTTGGTCCATAAGAAATTCCATATGAACTCTGGAGCCTGCCATGTACTTTTAGCTCACTTAATAGCTCTACTGTACCAGCAGCAGAGAGTTTAATTTTAAATTTGAATGCACATCCTGGCCTAAGTGAAAACTCAGTGCTCCCCATTTTCCTGTAATTAGCATTGTTTAGCACTGACCAATAAGCTACATGCCTTCAAGTTCATTGCTTTCAATAAAGGATCTTTGGGAATGGGGAACGGGGCCTTTGGCCCTGAGCCACTGGCTGGCCTTCTCTCTTCTAGCACAAACTGCCTGGGAAGGTTCATTTTCATCCGCCGCACCCAGGGGATCTCTGTGGGTCAGGGATCCCCCACAATCCTAGACAGGGGTCATCTGCACTCTGGCGAAGAGCAAGTCATTCATTCAAGTATTTGTTGAATTCTAGGGGAATCACTGAGGATATCATGTCAATAAGCCAGACATTTTCAACCTAATGGAGAACTCCTATATCAAGTAAATTATACAAATAATTAAATTATTACAACATGATTAAGTTCTAGGGCAGAAGTGTTATACTGCACACAACAGGAGACTCTGAATTCCACTGTGCACTGAATGGAAAGGGAAAAAGAGAAGACATGTGGCCCTGAGCAGAGTGGAGAATAAGCTGAAGTTAAGAAAAGGTGAAGATCTGGTTTGGACAACTCTATGCGGGAGTCATGAGACTTAAGGAATATATTTGTTAACAGTCCTAGCAAATCTTCACATCTGGGTGCGGTCCTGGGAACCCTGACTCAGGAGCCAAGACATGTCAGGGACAAGTCATGTAGTCAGTATGTCACTGAGAAGTTCAGGTAGAGGGAGGAGGCCAGGGTGGCTGGAACAGAGGAGGAAGCAGGAAAGGATTAGGAGACACAGTCAAAGAGGGAGCAGGACCAACTGGGCCCTTGTTGCCACTGTGAGCACTTGGGCTTTTACTGGAGGTTTTGAGAAGTTCTCATTCATGAAAGGATTGCTGCCCTTGTGGTGTTGAGAATGACCGGAAGAGGCAAAACAGGGAGACCAGTGCGGGGGCTACTGCAGTCATCCAGTGCAGTAGCCCCCACACTTAAAAGATGTGGCTTAAGTAAGCCTGGCAACCAAACTCGCTCCGCCTCAGTGCCTTCCAGGATGTCCTCCCAGGGCCCATCACGCCTGGCCTTTCGGCTCACTTGCTGGCCGCCACCTCCTGACTGCTGTACCTAAAACTACTCCCTGCAACCCCCCACCCACACCCTCCCCCCTCCAACTTCATTTTCATTTTCTAACGACACTTACCTCTACCTGAAAGTATCTTTTTGTACTTCAAAGTACTATTTCTCCCTTCTTTACCCACTCCCAGCAGTATGTAAATTTCAAGAGAGCGCTTAGTAGGCATCCCATTAACATTTAATCACTAGAACGGATGAATGAATGAATGAACAATAGAATGAATGAATGAATGCACTAAACGATGCAGTCATCTGCTTGGCTGGAATTGTGTGAAGCAATATTGACCTGTGAGTCAACAGTCTCCAGGAGCAGCGAGATCGTACGCACCCTTGCTGACCACGGGGAGCAGCCACTATGCCACATTTGCCCAGGTTTAACTTTCCACAGTAACACTAGGTTTACAGGAATACATGATGACAACTGGCCCTTCTCTCGGCTTCTAGTGTGGTTTCAACAGTCTCCAAACCGCTCTGCCTACCCAGTCATCCTCCCCAAGCCCTGCGAAGCCCACATCCTTCTTAACACCTCCTCGTCGCTCTGCTCAGGCCTCCATGCTTCCTGACTGGGAAGGCTGGCTGCAGGCTGTCCTCCAAATCATGCTCAACACTGCTGACAAAGCAGCGATTCCAATCAACATTTATCATGTCTGCATCACTCCCAGCCTTCAAGTCCTTTCTTGCTCCCTACAGACTTCAGGAGAAAGTTCAAACTCCCGAGCAATGTAGAGAACGCCTTTTATGATCAGGCTCATACCTGTGCCTCCTCTTCCTCCAATCCCCTCACCCCCAGCCTCTGCTGTAACCAGACTAATGACCCATTTGTAGTTTCCCAACTGTGTAGGCAGCTTCAGACCTCCATGCGATCTCTACTTGCTCTCTCTGCCTAGAAAGCCCCACCCTTCCCTTACCACCCCTGCCCTGCACCCCCACCCCTCCTGCTGCAACCCACACTCCCCTGGAGGTATATCTAAATCACCCTTCAGAGCTCATCTTGTGCAGGAAACTTTCTCCAACTCCCCCATTTTATCCTGACACCCCTCCTCTGGGCTCCCGTAACACTCTGGCTTTCTTGATGAGAGCCCGCGCTTCACTGTACTGTCATCACCCATCTATTGTCCTCTCTAAGCCATAGCCCCTGGCAGGCATACACCAGCTCCTGTTCAGCTTGAAACAGTACATGGCACAAGTGAGGTACTTAAGAACAAATGATCGTTGTGTAAAACCAAAAAGAGAGATGGTTTACAAATCAAGCCCTGGCTATTTGAAAGAACTCAGGGGCAAATAGCCAGTGCACTTGTTCAGAACAGCAAAGCCTCTCCCCACCCCCATGCACTGGTCACCGTGCCTGAAAGGAGGGTAGAATAATTCCTCATGCCAAAACTTTTGAGTCTCATTGCTCACTGCTGTGTCTTCAGAACTTAGACCAGTGCTTGGCATGGTAGGCCATCAATAAACATTTGCAGAATGAGTGAAGAAGGAATGAGACACTCTTACTAGAATTGCTCAGCCACCGCATGTTGAACATTGGAGGCGTTCGTTCTGCAGCCCAGAGAATTGGTCCCACTCCCTCGGTGGCATTAGTGACGACAGCTAACATTCACTGAAGCCTTACTACATGCTGGGCACTGTTCTCAACGCTTACACAATCGTTTCTTCTACTCTTCACAACAAACCCTTTAATATAGGTGCTGTTTTACAGAAAAGGAGTGAAGGCACCAGGGCCCAAGGTGACCCAGGTAGGAAAGAGAAGAGCCAGGCTTAACCTCAGACAGCCTGGCTCCAGCATCTGGCTCTGACCGCCACACACGGAAAAATGGCTACACTTGTTCTGCCTCAGCAGAGAGACCACATTGGTTGATTAAACCTGTCTGACTTTAGTCCATAAAGAAGCATGAAAACTTGGCAAGGAAATACTGGCTGACTTTTTTTGAAGTCCAGCAGCCTAATTTATTAATTTCTTTTAAAGATTTTATTTATTATTTTTAGAGAGAGGGGAACGGATAGAGGCAGAGAGGGAGAGACACATCAGTGTATGGTTGCCTTTCATCTGCCTCCAGCTACAGACCTGACTGGAGACCTGGCCAGCAACCTGGTTATGTGCCCTGGCTGGGAATCGAACCAATGACCTTTGGGTTCGCAGGCCAGTGCCTTATGCACTGTGCCTCCAGCCAGGGCTTGGCTGCCTAATTTATTAAGAATGGCACCAGTTTTCTGGGAACTGGGAACTTCCTCACAGGCCATTTCACAAGAGCCCTGCAGCAGCCACAGCTTGCCCCTCGCTTGGCATGTGGTATCTCACCCTTTACAACTGTTCTTCCAACATTTTATATGTTTGGAGGAAAGACAGGAGTAATAGAACAATAGGTTCAAATGGATTTGGGGGCGAAAGATCCACGTATATAAATTAGGAGCTATCACTGGATGGCTAGAAGATCATGCAACTCATTTCATCTTCACAGGGATGCTGTGAGGTAGGAATTACTATTATGTATTTTTCAGCAGAGGAAATGTGTTCAGAAAGTCTAAGAAAGTTGACCTAGGTCCTAGGGCCACATAGCTGGTGGTCGTTATTAGAGCCAAGTTGTTTGAACCTGGTTCTGCTGGACTCCAAAGCCTATGTACCCGCCTTCCAGCCCACGTGGCCTCCCCGTGTGTACTACGATCATCACTGCACAACCACAACAATCCATCTTTCAAAGAACATGACTGTGAAACCTCCACATCATAGCTGCTCGTGATAAATAGGCAAGAAACCCTAAGGAAAAAAGTAATGGTGAAAAAGAAATGTTGAAATCTGGTGCTCTGATCACAAGCGTTTCAGCTGCTAAAAATTCCAGGAGGCTGGATAGTCAAATGGCAATATGTAATTCAAAAATATTTATTAGAATAGCAGCTTCTTTTTCTCCCAAGGACTCGACTGCCGTGATGGATGACAGGTCATGGTGGAAGGTGGAGGGTACATATAGGGAAGTGCACCAGGCAAAACAAGGAAGGCAGTAAGTTAATAGCTACTGAAACTGAGCAATAGATACATGGGAGTTCATTGTTCTAGTCAATGTACTTTTGCATGTGTTTGAAAATTTACATACACACACTAAAAAAGCCATGTCCCCTCCACCTAGGTTATGTCCCTAGAGGTTAATAATCTGGGTTCCATGCCTTCTTGGACACAGTAATGTAACCACTAGCTCCTGGCCTCCAGGGCAAGAGGCCAAGGCTGCGGTCAGGTTGGTTCTTCCTGCCCTGTGCTGGTCTGTTCCTTGCTAGTTCATCACTGAAGGCCTCAGCATGCCTCCCAGCCAAAAACTCTACAGCAAATTCTGCTTTTATAAGAAAGGGTGGGCTGAAACTTATTTCCCAGAATGCAAATATGAGCACTCAAAGAACTGCTAAACCCTCAAACTAAAACAAGATTAAAAAACAAACAAACTAAAACAATTAGCATGCAGTAGGAATGCAGTGCTGAGTTGGCTCAGGAGTTACCCATGAGGATATCACAGCACAGAATAAGTTAGCAACACACCAGAAATCAGGGTGTGGCTATGCTGAGAGGGAAGTTGACTCCAGAGTATGGAATGAAGAACAAATCCTAAGCAAGTTTTGGCAGGTTCTAGCCAGATATCACCTTGTTCCTTTAACATTTTACAGAGCAAACGGAGAAATTAGCCAAATCCCTCTCATCTGAAGAAACAATGCCTCTGAGAGAAGATACATTAAAAGGGTCCAGGTTATGATAAATTAGCTTTGTTCAGTTCACCCAAAGGCAGAGGAATAGGACAACTGCACCCTCTAGAAAATAAGTAAAACACAGCGTAAGTCCGGCACAAGAAGGATAAAACCAAAAGTCAGGCACAAGAAGGATAAAACCCATCGGCCTGTGCTCATCTTCGGTGGGTTATTCCGGCTGGTTCCGGAACTTTGTCCATGAAGGATGGGTCACTGGGTTCACAGAGTACTCCTATGTCCCATGACCACAGGTTGTGCCCCTGGATCAAGTCAGCGATCTTTCAAGTACGTAACAAAGATAAAAAGTCCAAGGAGGTGGACAGAGGAGAGAATGTGGACGCAGTCATGCAGATCTAATCCCACTATTTAAAACACAATCCAGAGTGCCCTGCAGTGGCTTCCTGCTCCACCGAGAATAAAATCCAATCCTCACACTGTTACTCCCACCTTGTTCCCCCTGGCTCACTGTGTTCCAGCACTATGCCTTGAACTCACTAACTTCATCCCTGCCTCAAGACCTGGCACTTGCCGTTTCTCAGCCTTGAATGCTATTCCCCAAATCTTTGCATGTCTATCCAGGTCTCAGGTCCAAGGTTACCTTCTTTGGGAGGCCTTTCCTGACCACCCTAGCTGAGCTGAAACAGTAGCCCCAGTCACTTTCTATTATATCCTGTTATCTTCACACTAAGGAGGCACTCAAATATTGGAAAATGTTAGTTCCAGGTAATAGCTAATAGGCTTAGTAATCAATGTATGTAAAAAGCTATTGTTTCAGAAACTGGAGAAATGACCCGCCTTGACCACAAGTCACCATAAGCAGTTCCACCTTTGTGCCTCAGGAGGACTGCGAGCATTCAAGATGGTATCTGAGCCACCATACTCCAGGGTGAGAGACACAGAGACCTCCACCCAGGACCCTGATGGAAGAAGGCTGCAGCTTTTATCTCATTAACTTTTCCCCTGAATTCCACCTTTCTTCTCCTTACAAAAAGGGCCCATTTATAATGAAATGTAAGACAGTCTGTAAGGGTACAAACCTGCTGTCTTCTCAGATCACCAACTATCTGAATAAAGCACCTATAAAGATTCAATCCTTGTCTCTGCTTATTGGATCTGGTAGAGGACAGGCAGCACGAACACCAGCTTTTCTGATTTCAATACCACTTGTCACTACCTGATATTATTATTGATTTGGTTACTCTTTATTTATTTATCTCTGTCCAATAGACTGTAAGCTCTATGAAAGCAGGATCTTGAGTGCCTGGTTCAACATCATAATCACAAAATCACAGGCAAGGAATACCTGGTAATGAGCAAACACCCTCCTGATAAGTTAGCAACTATCTTCATGGTAGCTATGACCATGTTTTTCAAACCAAAAATAAAAGCACTGGGCTAGATGAGGCATTTTTCTAATATATAAATGTATACAGTGTAAGTGCAAGTACATGGTATTTATGTTTAATAAGGATTTTTAAAAAGATTTTATTATTTTTATTTTTAGAAAGAGGGGAAGAGAGAAAGGCAGAGGGGGAGAGAGACATCAATGTATGGTTACTTTTTTTCACCTGCCTCCAGCTACAGACCTACGTGGAGACCTGGCTTGCAACCTCGTTATGTGCCCTGCCTGGGGAACGACCTCTGGGTTTGCAAGCCAGAGCCTTATCCGCGGTGCCACTAGCCAGGGCAGGAGTTATTTTTAAAAAAACTAAAATTACATACAATTGGGACAATCTTGGAGAATCTAAAACATAAGCAATACATGAAGTTGTATTTTTCCCTTGTTTGGTAAATGTTTCTGATGACTTGTACCTTTAGAACTAAAGTATTTATCTGTCAATGATCATTAATAACAGGAGTATTGTTCACCAGGAAAGGATGGGATTCCTGAGTGAAAGCTGGTGGGTCCAGGTGTTCACGCATGTGCAAAAGACCTGCTCAGAATCCACAGTGACAGCCCTTAACCAGAGTGGCATTTAGTTTGCCTTTGTTATTTTCTGTAGGGTAGCAGATCTCCTGCTATAATGTGCATGTCAATCACCTGGGGATCTTATTAAAATGTAGATTCTGATTCTGAGATGGGGCCAGAAATTCCATATTTCTAACTCAAGTTCTCACTCAAGTGACAGCTATGCTGCCGGCCAGAGGATCACACATTGAAAAGCAAATATCTAGTCCTACAAAATTGCCATTCTCGGAAACATTCCTCTGGACTAGCTCAGAAAGAAAGTGTTAACCATGTAATACTTGGTCACGAAGAGACAAAAATATAGAGAAGCTAATTAAAGAAAAGCAGAAAGGAACTTGTCTGGAAAGAGATAATAGGGCCTTCTTGAGGAGTAATAAGTTGAATTTATGAGGGCTTAATATAGAATCACTTCTAACTGCTGACCTGTGTGCAGATCTGGAAAACTGTTTAATTTTGTTAAGAGAATTGTGAAATAGCTCTTCCTTTACAAGTCTACATTTACAACTCTTGGGGCATGAGAAAGGAGAAAGCATTGCCTAATCTGTTAGCAACAAAACTAATGGGTACCCATTTCCCTCTTTTCACTGTCTTGCTTGTTACAGAACTAGTTTCTTTTTTCTTTCTGATTTCCCCTTTGAAAGTTTCTCCTCCTTACCACCAGCCCCAGCCCAGCCTCCACATCTGGGGCCCCATAGGTAGCACTCATTGCCCCTGCCTTCCGCTGGTGCCCACACCCTCAGAAGGGGCAGGGCTTCCCAGAGCTCCCGCCCCACCTGGGCCTCCAGCCTCCATGGGTGCTCAGGCAGCCTTATCAGAACTCTATACTGCAGCGTTACTTAGCACAGTTGTTCGTGGGCACAGCTCCTTGAGGCCCTGGGGTGGGTGTGGGGCAACCGATAAGGAAGGGTCTGGTCATTCCTGGGTTTTTTAGAAACCTTCCTACAGTGAGTGAGTATGATCTGTCACTGCTCACGGTGACTGCCTTCCAAGTTCACAAAAAAAGGCCAAAAACAAACCTGGCCTTTTCCTTCCAGCTGTTTCTGTTCCTTAAGAAGTTGCTCCACATGCATTGCACTGTCTCCGATGTCTGTAAATTCTGCTTGCTCTGCCAACAGGATGTCCAGGGCAAGCTTAACCTACAAGACACGTTAGGAAAGTCCCAAAATAAGCCAGTGAGCACCCATCTCCAGGGAGAGCTTTGCTATTCTCTAAGAAAACTCGAAAATTAAAAAAAGGATTCAGGGCTAGTGTATAGGCATCACGGCCCATTAACTTTCCGATTCAGCAGGGGTTAGGGGGTTGCTTAGACACATGCAGATGGAACATTAAAGCTACGGTGAACAGATTATCAGTCAGAAAGGAAGCTAAGCCATCACTAAAATACTGTGCATGCTGAGAGGAAAATTGGACTGGGGAACATGCTGCGCCACCGGAAAAGTGAGAAGAGGATGCGTGAGAGGAAGCAAAGATTTAAGGAGCGGGCTGGAACGGGGAAGGAGAGAGACCCCAGTACTCAGAGTTACAGGCAAAAGAGAGAACTGGATGTCACTGAGACAAAAAAGGAAGTTCTAGTAAATAAAAAAAGAACACCTCACAAAAAGTGTGCTCAAAATGCTGTAGTTGTAGGCATTGATTCAGCTTCCGGTGATGCTCAGACCAAAACTGTCTGAAGGCTTTTTCTGTTTCATCCAACTGAACTAGTAACCTGTTGAGCAAGAATGAAAAAGTGACATTGTGGTTAACATTCATTTCCACACGGGCTGTGTAAGGCTCATGGAGATCATATCTATGCTTTCAGTTAGTGTTTTCATCGTAGTAATGTCCTTATTAGGAAAGTCTGGATCACTTATGACTTTCTCTCAGCTCTTCTGGTTCCCATGTTTCCCATTTTTCAATAAGGTCACTTAAGAAAAAAATTTTACTTATTTTAGTGACAGGGGAAGGGAGGAAGAGAAACAGCAATGTGAAGGAGAAGGTCAGCTGTATGCACCCCTACTGAGGATGAACCTGAAACTCAGGCATGTGCCCTGACCTGGAACTGGGCCAGCAACTCTTCACTCTGTGGAACAACACACAACCCACTGAGCCCCTCTGGTCAGGTCACTTTCAGTGCTGGGTAGAAACATCAGTCCAGCTGCAGCTGCTATTTTTTACAGCATGCCCTGGTAAACCTACTTTTGTGCCTTTTCTTTGACAAAGCACAGTATCCAAACTGTTACTTAGAAATGAAATAACCAATACTACTATCTCCCTTGAAATCCCTGGGAACACAGCTTTTTATGAGAGGAGGGAATGACATTCTCATAAAAGTATCTCTGTAGCTAGATGGGTACCATCTTTTTTCCTTTATTATCTCAAATATATTATTCTTTCTTGATCTTACCAAGGCCAATGGTAGCTGTTCTAATCTGTCCCTGGCTATTTCAGATAATCTAGGTTCTGTTCTCTCCTTTAAAAAAGTATATCCCACCTTTACTCACCTTTCCATGGTAGCTACATTCTCAAGTTCATTGGAATTGAGTGTGCTAGGATTTTTGGTTGCTGGTTCTTGAATACATGACAGCAATGTGGCCCCTTGCTCTCTAAGTAATTTCAGCTCAGCCTAGAGGAAGAAAAATACAATCCCTCTTATGAGAAATGAATGAAAAAAAATCTTGGTAGATTTGGGGTAAGGAGAATGGTAGATCAGTATATCTTTCACTTAGGAAATTAAATGCTAAAAATTCAAGCTCCAGATTTATAAAATTAAGTTATTCTCAATAGGTTATACATACATATGATACAAAGTTTAAAATATACAAAAAGGATATATATTGGGAAAAGCAAGTCTTTTGTCCATGGCCCATCCAATTTCTTGCTCCAAAAGTAACTGTTGAATTTTGTGTGTTATCTCAAACTTGTAAACTAAAAGCATAATTAGTTAATAAAAACTGGTTCTAAGCCAAGATAGTGGCCAGAAATAAGAAACTGACAGACATTGAATGTTAAATGCTGGGAAATGCCATGTAATAATAATGTAATAATTGCTAGTTGACCAGAAAAAAAAAACAACAACAACAACTTCATATTGTCTCATTAATAAACACATGCCTCTCCCTCCACCTGCCTCCAAAATGTTTGGCAGAGGTGGGCAGCAATTTCAGTTTGACATGGAAAAGGTTCATTCTTCCAGGGTAACTCGATTCTGCTATTTTAACATGGAGACTTAGGCTTTGCAATTGGAAACAATGTTAGGCTATCTCTTTCCAAATCCCACAGCTCTTGTCCTCCACTCACACAGTGCAGGTGTCTCTCAAAGTCCTGAGCATTCACCATAAGGCAGGGCAAAAAAGGGTAAAGCCTAGGGTAGAACTTTGCTCCCAGGCTGGGTTTGCTTTCTGGGTTCCACAAGATGCTGGTTTGGTATGCCTTGAGAGTTAGAAAAGTCCCATAGTTACAAAACAACCACACATATGCACATGAACACTGATCTCTTCCTCCAGCCTTCACACAGCCTCCAGCTCATTCCCTGTGGGAAGAGTCTTATACTCTTCACTCTGGTCACAAAGCTGAGCACTCTCCACCATGCCTTTGCACTCTCCCACCCCACTGCAGTTTCACCCACTTGAAGGCTCCCGTCATCCATACCCAGCCTCATGACAGATCTGACATCTCTGATCTAGCCCCTCAGGATTCTTTGGATATCCCCGGGGCTCTGTCCACTTCAAGTAATGCCCCAAGTTGGACACTTAGCTGGTATTCCAGCCTGAGAACTAGACATATCCCTTGTTTTCCACCCTAGGCCCTCATTTCTTCTTATCTCATCAATGTTCATTAAATATTTGTAGGTTGGATGAATTAATAATAGTCTAAAAGAAACCAGGTTACAAGTGAATTAACAAATAAGGTATGCCTGGGGTGGGGAGGGAGGGGAAAGTTAAGTATTCTTAACTTTTCCTTCTCTGCTTATCCAATAAAAAGGGTCCTGGTTTTCTTAGTTTCTTAACTGTCCCTGAGCTTCCAGCATTCCAGCAGTATTCTGACATTAGCCATTTTTAGGAAAAATACATAGGTATCACGTGTGTGCGTGAGGCAGCATTGGAAGGAAAGGTGGAGGGGTCCAAGAAGATGAGGCACATTTCAAGGAAAGCTTGGAAGAGGGATAAGCCCAAAGGGCTGAGAGTGTGAGGCAGCATGGAAGAGAGAGAATGTGAATCGTAGTAAAGCAATGTCACACACTACGGATCCCCTTCACATGGTTAAAAAACAAGGCAAACTCATGATCTGATTACTGCTTTGGAACTAAACCATAGCTGCAGTAGGTTTACCAAAATCTGCCATGAACAGAGAGGGCAAGCTTGAAGAACTACAGTATACAAAAAGCATAAAGGTAAGTTGTTCAGCCCTTATGGGTCCTAGGACATGGGCCAGGGAGGTGGAGTGGGTCACTCAAAGAATATAAAAGTTTTTAACTCTTTTAACAATGGATATGGCATCCCAGCATGTACTCATCATTATGATTCCATCACTACAGGAACAAGCAATTGGTTCAGAAGAAGACCCACTTAACAGTAAGGGGAACTTGTCTAGGCTCAAAAGAATACAAATTTTCCAGGGGATTTTTCCCCTATGATTAGGGTAAGCATGAACTGTGACATTCATTTAAATTATATTTATAAAGATCCATTATTATATGCCAGGCACTGTACTCGGCTGTGCCATGGGCTGGAGGTTGGATAGAAAGTAAAAGAATGAATCAGAGCCTAGAGAGCACATGAGTGATTAAGACTTTATAATCCTTATTTCACTTTTATTACTTATCCCATTTCTGCCACTAAAAGTTAGCTCTACTGTTAAGATGTCCTCTTCCCTCAGTAACTACTGGGAGAGATTTTCCTGTGGCATAAAACTAGTTCAAGAACACTGATCTGTAAAGGTATTTACACTGAAAACATTCATGAGAATACCAAACCGTCCTTGGGACAAGGCAGAAAGCACACCTGTTCCTGAGCCCGGACCTCCATGCACAGCGCCCCGCTCTGCATCCTCAACAATCACCACACCCCCGCACCCCCCTGCAGGATCCTGCAGTCTGCGGCCCACGGGCCCGCACAGCCAACCCTTTCTAGGAGATGTCACATAGGCACCCTCAACCTAGCCTTCTGCACCCCCTACCATCTCTTCCAAAAATCATGGGGGGGTGAACTTGGACAAAAAAAGGAAAAAAAAAAAAAGGTCAAACTTTTAAAAAAGGTCAAACTTTTAAGAGATATTTTTAGGGAGCATTTCCAGGATGGTTCAGGCTTTTACAGCTCCTTCCAGTCCAGATCTTTTGAGTCCTCTTGGGGATATGGTCTGAACTCTTTTTCAATATTAAGCTCCTTAAAAAGAGAATTAGACAGTGCCCCTTGACACATGGAAGAATTAATTTGCCTCAGTTACTAAACTGAGAGTCCCCTAATTAAACTACATGTTCCTTGAGTTTGCATTCTCTGTTTCTTTGTTTTCCTGGCACGTACTGGTGAGTGGTTAATAAGTGTTAAATAAATAAACAAATCAACTACAGAGCAAAGCATTTTTACAGATCTGGGGTCACAGATAAGAGTTCCCCTCTTCTTGAGCTCCCCTACAGCAAGAGCACATGTAATGCCCAGATGTCTCAACCTTCTAATCTCAGTTTGCTGCCCTCTTGGGTTCTGGTCCCTGTGAGATTATGAATTCTGTGTGTTTGTGCTTCTGGAGGCAGAAGGAGGCTGATATCCATGCAGTCAGCCTCAAGAAGACTTCTCTCTACTGCATGAAAGAACCTGCCACCTCCCCGTCAGCAACTCATAAAAAGTTCTGACACGATTTTGTGAATCATTTAATAGGTGCCTCTCCCTAAACCCGGTTCAGAGCGCTTTCCATAACCTTCCTCCTCAAACCAGCCCCCAAACAAAGACACATCCCTGAGAAAGTGAAGTAACATGTCAGTTTGGTAGTGTGTCCCTAGATTTCACAACAGCCACAGAAGCTCACACCTCAAAAGCTGACTCCGAGCTCTCACCGCAGTTTTAGCCCATTCCACCTTGCTCCGTCCGGAGCAGATCACAGGAGCGCTGCCCTCGAGGGGATGCTCGCACACCTCACCGGGCCAGCACAAAGCTCAAATGAGCCTCCCTTTGCTGGGATGCTTCTCACAGGTCTTAATTGCAATCCTTCTACATGCACCCCCAATCTCAAGAGACTTTTCTCTTCACATACTGCTTGTCCAGAAGGTTGAAGATGGTCAGTAACTTCCAAGTCACTGCCAAAGAGGGAAGAAGAAGATTTAATTCTGCTCCAGGCTTCCTCAAGGAAGAAGACTGTCCACTGGCACAGAGGCTGGGCTGTGTGAGCCACCAACCACTGACCTGCAGCTTGTCCTGCTGCCTTGTGTGGGACACGAGAAGCTCTTCAGTGGATGGCACGCTGCTGGGAAGCTCTGTCGTGGCCAGGTGGGCCCCAAATGTCTGAAGCATCTGGGCAGTGGTTTTCAATGCCAAGGCAAAGTTTTCGATGGCCTGGAAAGTCAGAAAAATCATAACAACGTGGAGAAATGAACATTTGCCAATATGTGTTATCAATGGAAGGACAGCAGAGTTGGGTGTTGTTTCCTGAGTACCTGCAACGGGCCATGTATTATGCTCAGTGCTATACATTTATCTATCATTTCAATAAGCCAGAGTGGGAGGTACTTCCTCTCCATTTGAGAGAAAACAGAGCTTCAACACAAGTGAATTGCCCAAGATCCTATTACTTGGGCAGTAAGAAAGGAAGGCAGGCAGGATTTGAACAAGGTCAGCTCTTTCCATGTCAGAATACCATTCGTTACCTTAAGAACTTATAACATTAAATCTGACTGAAGATTTACACTACAGAAAATGTTGAAAAGTGCAGGACCACTCGGCCCTCCCTCTAATAAACTTTTTCTTCCCTTCTAGTCTCTACACTGTCCTCCATTCTCCCCATCCCCTGTATGTGCACAGCCAGGCTGCCTCTGAGAAACTTGTCAAATGCTGCAGAGAGAATATGACAGTGAGGGAAAAGATGAATGCAACAATTAGGTCACAAGTGACCTTTAACAGTCATTTCTGGCCTATGTCAGGAGATACTGGGGGGCCTCTTCCTCTCTGTTCTCCTTTACAAAGATGTATCTCGTCCTATGCCCCTTTCACTTATAGACAGTCCCTACTCTGCCATTAAATGAATACCTGCTAACGCATAAGTGACTTCACAGATAATATCCATGGAGAGACATCAGCATTTCAGCAGAGTGCTTTAGAAAACATGTGACCTAACTGAGACAAAGGGACACTAACCACAGAAGAGTTAGTTGAAGGTGAGTGGCTTTTCAAAGTCCCACAAATCATTCCACTCAGCCCACCTCCCTCTGCTCCTCCAAAAGTTTTGCCGCTGAAGGGCGAGCACACTGTCACGTTCATCTCTTCCCACAGGGCACAGTACTGTGTGTCACACAGGTGGCCTACACAACTGCTGAATGGATGAATGGTGGGAGCAAAGAGGCTCAGCCTAATTTTCACTGGGGAAGAAGGCTATTTCTGTTCCTACATCATCAGAGAACATTTCTGAAAACCCAAACACACATCATGAAGAATGCGCCAGATCTGAGGTGTCCCTTTCTACACCAGAGGATAGGGCTGAGGCCGGCATGATCAGCTTCCACAGCACGGCGCCCCTACCCCTACTGTCTAAACCCAACTTTTCCACAGCCTACTTGTATGAATGAGTAGTTGATAAATGTTAAATAAATGAAGAAAGCATTGGTAAAGCCACTATCTATAAACCTTTCCTTTTTAAAATTTTCAACGATAGCGGACACATAATTGTATTAGTTTCAGGTGTACAATATAGTGACTAAACATTTGCACAACATACGGAGTGATCCCCTTGATAAGTCTAGAACTTTACTAGCACCATACATAAATATTACAATATTATTGACTATATTTCTTATGCTGTACTTTACTTCCCTGTGACTCTTTTTGTAGCTACCAATTTGTACTCTTCTCATCTCAGTCCCTTTCACCCTTTTCACTACCCCCAACCTGGCAACCATCAATTTGTTCTCTGTATCTATAAGTTTATTTGGAATCAGCAACAATCTTGAACATCATAGTACTTTAGGCCTGAAAAATCAAACACTAACTTTTATAAAAATCTTTCTTCCAAGCACATCAAAGTGCTATTACTTTCATTTAATCTATCCATATAACACACCCTTTTAACTGCATTCACTAATAACCTATGATGAAGAACAAAACTTTCAATTTATCAGGGAATTATAGGAAAATATGAGACAATTCAGTATTTTGCTTTACATGCCCTATCTTTTATAACACATCTCAATTAGGTATTATTCGTATCACTACCCTTCTCTATAGATGAGGAAACTGAGGCACACTGAGGTTAAGTAATTTCCCCAAAGCCATACAAAAAATAAATGGTAGAACGGGAATTGAACCTGGGTCATCTGGCTTGTGGCTGGCCTTCTTAAGCACAATGTTACCTCTTGGCAGTCAAATGAGATTTAATGAAACTAGATTTAAAACTAGATTGACAAAAGATGCGGCTTTGCCAACGAAAAGCTTGAATGAGACTTTAGAAGCTGATCACCTCTAACTGGGTGATCTTGAAATATAGGGATAACGCTTGGTGCAGTGGTTTTTTGAGGACCAAAAGAAGTAGCAAATGGGAAACTTTGGACACAGCAGTGTACCTTACAAATGTAATAATAATAACAGCAATAACTTGAAGAGTCAGCTGGGAGGCCTACAAATGGTATCCTGGAGATAAAGGAAAGCCAGAGATTTCCCATGGAAGGCCCTATGAGCAAAGTAACTTGATTCGGTGTGTCTGGTTAGTGAGTGAGCACCTTGGAGGTGGGACAGAGGACCTTTTGTTGACAGGGGATAAAAACGAGCCTGCCTTTAGCCTTGGCTCGGCCACTACTCAACCGTAGGACTTGGATGAGTCACCTCTTTCCTCTGAAAGTCAGTTTCCTTACCTATAAAATAAGGTGACTGAAATAAATGACCTTTAAGGTTCTTCTCAGTTCTAACTTTTTATGAGTCTCAAAGATGTAACATCCAGAAAGCGCTGCTACCAAAAAAGAATCTACATATTCATAACATACAAGATATGTTGTGAATATGTATCTCTAATTACTACATATGTACATATACAAAAATAATATATAAAACATGCAAAAGGATATAAATAATATCTCTAATGTTTCAATACTAGTTGTATTATTTAAAGTTCATTATACTATGCTTGACACGTGCACAAACAAACCATGGATAAAAATTCGGCCAGGGGTGGGGGTGGGGGTGGGTAGGCGCATGCGTCTGCTCAAGTCACATCTTCAAATAATCAGTCTTCATGATCTCTGTTTTCTTTCTTTCTTTCTTAATTTTATTGTTGTTATATTACATCCATCCCCTTTTTGCTCCCCTCTGTCCCCCTCCCC